>CAEGAE010026144.1:0-50373 GCA_903067095.1 Girardinus metallicus
AGATAGATAGATAGATAGATAGATAGATAGATAGATAGATAGATAGATAGATAGATAGATAGATAGATAGATAGATATTTGTTACAGTTCAGTTCAGTTACTGCTGTCTACGTTTGCAGACAGCGTCTGATGAGGACGTGAGAGGAGATAGAATGGTTTGGTGAAAGACAAGTATGATAATGGTGAGGATCGATCATTATTATTATTTCATCAGTGGATGGTGGCACTGAAGGGAGTCCAGGTGAATCTGGATGTGGCACTGAAGAATGGCATGATGGTTTGTTTTTTTTCCGCAAGTTTATCCAAACTTGGGTGTGTAAGAGTGCAGGAGGGTATGAAGGCAGGTGCTAGATAGGAAAAAAGGAGCTGCCAAGGATGATGATCAAACCAGGTGAGCATACATGTAAGATTGCTCGAAGGAGGAAGTGACTTGAGCCATCCAATAGCCTCGGCTGCAGCTCAAAGAGAAAGTCAAACTTTTTTACTTAGTCAATAAATTTCTGATTTTTAAGTGTGTAGCTAAAACTTTTGGCAAAAAGCAAATATTCATATAGACTCTTGTGCATGGCACAACTCTATTGAATTTAAACTATTGCTGCACCCTGGGTGGTTTTTGTGAATGTATCATAAGTGACAATAAAGTATGAAATCAAAGGAAAAATTACCAAATGTTTAAAATATATTGTTGCAAAGAATTTATGCTTTTCTTTCCACTCCCTTCAGTAACAACATTTATCTAGTGTTCCATAAAAAATGTGAAGAATCAGAATATTTTTTCTGCTGCTGCTCCAAATTTGCCAAGGACTTTGTGGATTTATTGTGTTGAAGAATTTGTTCTGCATCTGTGTGTCGACCAAGAAAATATGCAAAGTATGTGCTTGTGTAGAACAAGGTTGTGTGGCCCCGCAACTGCAGCAGTGTAGCTTAGTCTTCATTAGATCGGATATATACAAGTCCTCAGTCATGATTTATGGGTAGCACTTTTATTTTAGGGAAAAAAAAGTCATTCCACTGAAGTTCAATTAGAATTTAGTTTTTGTTGGTGTTGTTTTACTGAAGTATAGTAGGTAGGGGTTGATTTACATTTTATCACGCCCAACCTGTCAAGGAAAAGTGCATAAACTGTTACAGCCAATAAAAAATTTATGAACAACTAAATAATGACTAATAGCTCTTGGAAGGAGATCAGGAGTTGTGCAACTACAGTGTAATTTCAGGTAGTATTGGCTGCCAAATGGAGTGTGGTTGCTGCTTTCACTCACTTTCATCTAGAGTCTGCCAAACAGCACAACACACCTTTGTTTGAGCCTTTTCACCACACCATTAAATTCCCACAATCTCTATGTCACCTAATGCAAATGACAATTTAATCAAATCATGACACATGTTTTATTCTCATTAGTGCCTAAAATGAATATTGTTTAACTTGGCTCAAGTCATTCTGTAATCCCTATCAGTCATTTTAAGTTAATTTACTGCTGACTTTGAGGCTTTTGCTGAGGTAAGCAAAATGTTGAACACATGCCTGCACATAATAATTTCCTCTCCACTGGGTGAAATTATTCAGCTAATTTGCTTGCTTTGCCACAAACTACAGCTATCGAACGTAACAGATTTCTACCTTAGTGGTACAGAATTTTCCATGACGCATGAAATATGAACTCATTGCACCTTATTTTCACTCTATGTTAGTTAACCTTATGGATGCTGTAGGTGTTAAACAGCTCACTTTCAAATTTGTTTACATAAATAAGCAGCTAGAGGGTAGAAACAGTTGTCAGGAAACTAAGAAAAAGTGAGACATTATCTTTTGTGGACTTACTTTAAAGTTACTTTTGTCAACTGTTAATGATTCCAATTGTCTACATAGACCATACTGATGTTTGTGTGCATATATGTACACACACAATATACACATATATTTGAAAAGCGGTTTTCAAATTACTGACTTCTTTTTGAAGAAAATAAAATATCCAAGCCTTCTGGATTTCTGTGAATAACTTCTATGTGATTAAGCTCATTTCTTGAACTTGAGATGAACTCAATTTGGCAAGCTACATGATTATTTACTGTCACACAACAAGAAGAACAAAATTACCGAAGCAAGACCAATCCAACAACACAAAGCAGGCAAACAGATCTCAAAAAGCAAGACACCTTGGTCCAATCCAATGATTTTTAAAACTGACAATCAAAATCATTAATATCTAGTAGCTTGATAAGAGTTTCAAAGTAATTTTTAGAACTAAAAGCCACAGTAAGCACCATTATCCATAAATGGCAAAAACCTAAAGAAATGGTGAACAATCTCTTCTTCTACCAACATTGCTCCAAAAGTGCATCAACAACTCATCGAAGAGGTGGCAGAAAATTCAGAAGAACATAAGAAGCACTTCAGGTGCATCTGTCAAAAGCAATTTTCATAGATCAAATATAAGAAAGTGATTATACAACAAGAGCATCCCTGGGAGAGTTCTTAGCCCAAACACAAAAGCAAAGGGCCATATCATATTTGCTAAAGATATCTTGGTGATTCTAAAAACCTTTGGGAAAATATTCTTTGTAGTGATGAGACAAAAGTGGAAGCTTTGGGAACTTATCAGTCCTATTAGATCTGGATAAAACTAACATAGCATTCCGAAAAAAAACATTGTCCCAGCAGTCAAACATGGCAGTGCTGGTGTAATGGTTAAGGGCTACTTTGCTGTTTAAGGACATGGAAGACTTCCCATAACTGACAGAACCATGAATTCTGGTCTCTGCAAGAAAATAAAGATGAATGTCAGTACATCACCTAAAGCTAAAATGTGGCTGGGTTATGAAGCAGTACAGTGATCCAGAGCACAAAACACAGTCTGCAAATGACAAGCGAGCAAGAAAATAAAGCTGAAGTCACAAAAAATGCCTTGAATTTTTCATTACTGCAATAATAAGCAAACAGAAAAAAGGAAAATGTAATTATTTCTGAAATACAGTCACTTTTATGCATTTAGAAGACCTACAGAGTTGCACCATATATGAAGACATATTTGCATTACATCTGTAACAGGATCCTTTTTGGAGGAATAATTGTGGAATTACAGAGGAACATGCTGTGTGTGGTCTGACATGCATCTTAACTTTTCCATCACATCCAATACCATCTAGATGGAATGTAAACAAGAAACAACATCCAGACAAGAAATCATTCGTAAACAAAGCAGCGACAGTAAAACGTAAAACATGGAAAAAATGACCATATTTATGATTGCAATAATAACATTTCTAACAATATCCTTTTGGAATAAAACTGTACTTGGTTACCGGCCTGATAAAGTTTTATTTACTGTCCATTAAACATAACTTTTCTGAGGCTTCACCACAAACACAAGCAGTTGGCAGTGAAAGTGAAGCTGGGATATTTCAACTCCCACCAAGAGGGAAAAGCAGCTGTATTTTAGACTCTATAATGGTGCAGGGAAAGCTTTTTGAAGATGTTTGTGTCCTGCTACATGCAGAAAGAAACAACCGAAGTAGTCCTCTCCACCCAACTCCCACCTTAGCTGCTTTCCATGCATTTTGCCTAAAGTTAACTTTAAGCCTGTTGTATGCAGTCTTCAGAAATGTCTGGTTTGTGATTTTTCATTTTAAATATTGGCGCTGTAGCCTGCTTGCACTGGGTAGAACTGCTAAAATATTTACACAAAAATAGAGAGTGAAAAATTAGGGCAATAGCAAAGAGCTAAAAACAGTAATTTAGTTTAATAGACAACTTTGACAAGTAAAGCTCCTTCAATAATACCTCATGCACAGTTATTATATAAACTTTCATAAATACAGCTGATTTCAGCCTGATGCTTAACCTGCTCATTCATGTGTCTGTGTAGTGGCTGTGTTATTATCACCCATTTTGTGTAGGTAATAATTTTGTGTAATGACAATTTGCATTTTCGTCCAAAACATAAGTAGGCAAATAAGCACATTGCAGTATTTGCTGAGAATTAGGATGATGTGAACTTTAAAATTAGTCATCAAAAGTTTTCAGTAAAAAAGATGGGACAGTAGTCAATGTATTTAAAGAAGAGTTTTGCTCAAGAGATTTAAATATTTACATCAATATACTGTCATGATCATACCCATTCCCTGAAGGACAGGCCAACTTAAATCCATAGCAAAAATATTTTTTTATGTAAGATCTTGCTAACCAAAAGGTTGCAGACAAAACAAACGAAAAAAGAAAACTGAGATAGAATGTTAATTTCTTAATTCTGCTCATGTACAAGTTACTAACAAACTTGTTCTTATTTACACATAAGGTATTGTTAGAACTGCAGCACAACTAATTACAGCAGGAAGTTAGAAAGTAAGAAAGCTGAAATGACAGTTACTGTATTAGAAGTTGTGGGACTGTGTATGCGCCGTTGATTTGTTTTTGTGAACAGAAATCATTTAAGCATATAATTATTGTAGTTCTCAATATTAGTTCTGCAAAGTACACTACTTTAAAACAGGACATTTATTGCTAGTATGAAGGAAGTTCTACCTGCAATGACGCATGCAGCAAAGCTCTGAAAAGGAGAAGCACTACTATAGGACAAGTGCATTCAAAGTGCAAATATTTATTGGGTCGTAAATCAGTTCTGAAAAGCTGTTGAAGAGTTGTCTTCCTACCTGCCTATCCAAGTTTGCCTACAAGAAAAAAAATTGGAGAACTGAAATAAACTAGGTAGAAGACATAGACTATTGTTGGCTATTAACTGAGCCCAACAATTGGTGTTTGGGCAAACATGGTGCAATAAAGAGCTTTTCTTGCCATCACTAAATTAACACAGGCTGCTCCCTGCCTGAAGCACACACAATGAAATACATTTGCCTCCTCCCATTCACTGTGTAGCTGTATTGAGTTGCTTCTGACATTCAGCAGGCCTTATTTCTTAGGTGTATTAATCCTCTGCAGTGCATAGCACAAAGAAAAGTTTTCACTGAATTGAATCTTGGGTTAAAAGCTTGCGTTATAGTTTTGTTATAATTTTCAAAAGTTCCAACACAGTACTCTTCTATATTTACAGCTAGACATAGCGTTACCATGTCTCCTTTAAAATGCGTGATATGTTGAGGTCAACTCATTTGCATTTTAGTTAGACAAACAGACTTCATTGTATTTGTGTTGGAGTCATTGCGTTGAGATAGTGGAAAAGGATTCTTCTCCTGAATACAGAAAATTGACATTGTTTTCTACTTACCTGCAGCTACAGTTAAACCCAGCATAGAGGCTTGGCTTTGAGCTTTAACTATGACAAAAAAAATACATAATTTTTTCGCAAAAGGATTTCAGAGGCAGAAACTAATGCATATTTTTATGTTAAACTATCCTGGCACACCAGTAGTTGGACTATAACTGTGCACAGACAAAAAAAGCATATTAGATACTTAACTCACAAAAAAGGTAAATATATATGTTCGTTAAAAAATTCTGATTTAGTCATCATGCACACAAATATCCAGCATGTTCTAAACAAAGACTGACAGCCCAGTAATTATGGTAGGCACAATGAATGACCTACAGGTGAAATTATAATGAAAACAACAAGATGGATGAAATAGTTAGACAAACAGAAAAACAGACTTCAAATGCAGAAGACAGCAGTTTCGCTGTTAGCCCCGGCATTTTTTCTCTTAACTGTTTTCACACATAACTCTGTAGATTGACATCGGAGTCAGGTTGTTCAAACATACACCGACAACATAAGATTGCTTGTGCAAGAGGCATTCAAACCTCTGCCAAGCACACACAGGAAGCACAGGAGGATGCTGTGCAAAACTGCTGGCTTGTTGGTAATGATGACTGTGTTGTTGAGTTTATTTCAGCGTGGATGTATCCAAAATAGTAACAAAAATGATCTGTTCTCTGACTCCACGAAGCACTGGCAATCCTTGAGAAAATAGGGATCTTGTATGGCAGAGAGTTCACCGATGTGAGGGCGGCCGCCAGGGCAGGAGGAAAAATAGGAAAGGACAAGAGTCTTCGGTGGCATCCTAATGATGAAGTGTATCGGAAAAAAAGAGTGACAGATGGCAGTGGATGGAAGAGATTCCAGAATAATGGAGGAACAGAAAGGGTCTGTATGTATGAATTTACAGAAAAACTATAGTAAAAAGACCAAGTAGAAGAATATATACAGCACCCTTCACATTCAATTTAGCCTCAAAAACAAATTGTATAAAAAATTAACTAATTAAAACTGTGTTGGAGCTGAATATTCATGCTGAAAAACTCGCTGTGAGCTTTTCGTCTGACGGGACAAACCCCTACGTCCCTGCTGTCTGATCATGACATTTTCCCATCTTTGAAAACACAGCAAGGTGAAATTAACAACTTTAAAGCAAAATAGATGTAGATAATCAAGTGAATGAACAAACTAAAGTACAGGGTAAGTAAATAATGGGCTGGGACCAACATTTCAATCAAAAGGAAAATCTGGTGGCTCTGTACAGAAATCCCTGTGCACTCATTTGTTGTATATTTGTAAATAAATTACTTGATTATTTATCCTGTTAGAGCCATATTGTACTGTATGGATCACTTTGCTTTCAGAACAGCCTTAGTCACTCCTAACACAGGTTGAATAAGATGCCATAAACTTTTGTTCCATATTGATGAGACATCATCATGCCACTACAGCAAATTTGAAAGCTACATATACATGGGCTGAGATCTGGTGGAGATAACTAGAGTATAATAAACAATGAGTTCAGTGCTTATTATACTAAACTGTAACAATGTTTTCAATAATTTGACATTTTGCAATGGTGCATCAACTTCTGGAAGCATCCGTCAGGAGTTTGGTACAAAGGGGTAGGTTCCAACACTCAGGTAGACTGTGGTGTGTAAACAATGTTTAGTTAAACTAAGAAGTTCAAAGTGCACCAAGAGCACATCTCCCTGAATTCAGCTGAACTGCAGTTGAAAATGAAACTCATCAGACGAGGCAATTTTTTTCTGATATTATTTTAGCCTGTGTAAATCATTCATTTGTTCTGACTTGAAAGGACAGGAAGCTTATGGTCGTCTGTTGCTGTAGCCAATATGTGGCTACATATCAAAGAGTTTGTTTTTAACTTCAACAGTTCAACAGGTTTTTTTGCAACATTCATAAACATAAATGAACTGAGCTGCTGCTTTGTGATTTGCATTAGAAAGCAATTGAGCATGTGTACTTAAGAAATGTACATAGTTCATTATGTATTTAGAAAGTGTTGCACTTTTTCATTTTAGGACACTCAAACTATCAGCTAAGGTGAATATAATAGTTTTCAAGCTGATTCAGGGAAAAGTAATTCATGTAGGACAATGACAGAAATGTTCTGGATTCTCAAAAGACAAGATTATGTGCTCAGACTGACTAAACACAAAGATTAAGGTCATTCCACAGTTCATTACATGCATGCAATGGCATTCAGCCTTTAAGTGACTATAAAAGCAGAACTCTGTAACAAGCAGGACTGACATCTGATCCCTGGACAAAGGAAGGAAGGGTCAAAATAAGTTTTTATGGAAGAAAACATTACCTTGTATATCTCACAAAAAATGGGGAGATAATAAATTACCAACTTAGTACATCACAATTTGCATGCCAAGATATGCACATGTATTAACCTGTGCTTAAATGCAGTCTTTTTTATGCAAAAAGGAGCCTATGAGGACAAAAGATTGCAAACGCTGATCTACATGAAAAAATCAGTCATTAGTAAAGCAAATATAAAGATAAGATTATAAGACAGAGGAGATGTTGACACAAAACTAAATATGTGCAGTTATGTCGGTTTACTAACTGATGTTATGATTAAAGGGGACATATTATGCTTCCTTTTAAACAAGACAAGATAAGTCTATGGTCTATACAAAACATTTTCAATTAATTTTTTACTCAAAATCATTTGTAGATAATGAGATTTCACTTTGCTCATTTCTGCCTAGTTTGAGCTCCTTTCAGAATGAACTGTTTTCATGCTCTGTCACTTTTATGCAAAGAAGCTGCTGCTGGCCATGCCACCCAACTCAACATTTACAAACTTTATACACATGAAAGTGGTTGCAAACAGATGCAAAATTGTACAACGACTCATCTCTGACCCTGATTCAGACCCAGAATCAGAACAAGAGTATCCTGCACAAACATCAAGGTTGCAGCAGCAACAAAGCACTTGTCTTTTTCAGCAGCCATTGTACAAATGTTACCAAACGTGGAACAGAACTCCACTTGGGTTGCTAGGTGAAAGTTTAGGGTTGGCTGGGGTTGCTAGGTGACATGGCAATGCCTGCCGATTATGACTTAATAAATGGGAACCAGCTAATTTTTTTCCCCATTTGTTTGGCACTATTGGCTTTTATTATACACTAAATTATCAGGAAACAGCATGCAGAGAGAGAGGCAAGACATAAGGCAAATGGCTTGAGATGGGAAATTGAACCCAGGACAACTGCATACAGCTTTGGTGCCCAAAGTTGGTCCTTGAGGGCAGGCATCCTATATGTTTTAGTTCTCTCCCTGGTTAAACACACCTGGCTCCAATGATGGCTCATCAGAAGGCCTAAGAAGAACATTGACATGCTGAGAAGGTTGTTACTATCACCAGGGAGAGAACTAAAACGTGCAGGATGCCGGCCCTCAAGGACCGACTTTGGGCACCTCTGGCGTAGAGGACTACAGCCTCTGCACTTGGTGCACACACTCTACCAACTGAGCCACCCAGCACTCTAAACAGCAAAAAACATTAATTTATTGTCAGAAAACAACTGGATGTTGCAAATAAGGCACATTCAAAGGAAAATAAATAACACAAGACAATGTACTGCCTAGAAGCATAGTTTCAGCTTAGAGATAGTTGAACACAAATACTTTTTTGTGGTAAGTGTGTATTTATGTTGCATTAACAGACTGCAGTTAATTGTAGACATATTTAGCGATTATTCTACATGGACTGAAAAATGCTTAGACTGACTGCTGTTGATACCTATGGTAAGATGGGCTGAGGATTTAGATGGGTGCTGGGATTAATTGCTTGCTCAAAAACATTAGACTGGTTAACTGCATGGCCTCAAATGTTAGATCAGACATCCCAAATATTAAAGGAGATAAGTGGTATGTCAGGAAATTATAAGGACAAATAAAATAATGATCAGAAATTTTCTAGCAGAAATGAGCAACTGTGATTGTTACTCAAATTTAGCAGCTTTTAAAGCAATGCTTAATGCAACTTTATTTTTCTTATTTGGGTAGTTTGTTTCATACATCCAATGTTCCCCGTTTATTATACTTGAAATAAAAGGAAAAAAATTCAGTGTACCAAACAAAACATTCGAAAAGTAAACTTCAACTATCAGTTTTGTTAAGCCAACAGGATTCAACAATCTTTCCTAAAAGCAACATTAACCTGGTGCAACAGTTGGATGCAAGTTGCAAGCGCAAACTGAGGTGGTCGTGGCTGAAGCAATATGGCACAAATGAGGTGAAATCAATCAAGTGCACACCCCCACTCTGACTTTTTCAAAAACTGATATAAAAAAAATAGAACTTCCAACTCTGAATATTTCATTCCAAGGGATTTCCAGACATCCCTGTGTATGTGTTTAAAGTGAATCTCTCCTCCTCAATCTCAATTTACTTACCTGCAACCAAAAACTCTTTGAAATTTGGCTCTGCCAACATACAGGGGAAAAAATTGGACATCATCGACTTTCCTGCTCCCTGTCGTGAAAGAACCCACAGTGATGCTTTAAACAAGTGTTCATCTTCTGTTGGCATAACGAAGACAATGAGGCGGTTTTAGCTGTTCTTTGTCTTGACCACATAAATCATTCATCCGAGCCTATTTTGTTTGTGTGCTGTAAGTTCTTACTTTACCTGCTGGCTTGTGGTTATATTGAGGACATAACTGAACCAAGTGCTCTTCACATTACTGCCTGAGTAGTGTAGTTATGGCATTGTCTCTTCTGAAAATAAAAAAATAAAAATAAAACGTAGGGGGAATTTAAAAAGGAGTTCAATCTCCTGCATTGTATGCATCTGTTTTGCTCAAGCTATCACTTATCTTTTTGCATAAGACTGCACTTAATGTATGCAAATGCAAACATGTCTATCTAGTCCAACAGTTTGGAGCAATTTTGCAAACATAAATACAACATATAAAAACGTGCAAATTGTGAATTTTGCATAATACATCCCCTTCAATTATAACATCTGGCCGTATCATGAATGAATAACATTTGGTTTGGCATTGTTTAATCAATGAGGTTTTCTCCAGTACTTTTAAGGATCTTCTGCCCTAAGTGGAACAGTTAAATAGGGAAGCGATGGAGCAGTTCACCTCATTGCAGTGAAAAATTGACTAACCATTAATCAAACCTCAGTAGTGGAGATTTTGTCTGCTGTGACAGTCCTGCTCTGTTTTTCTAAAGTCAGTGACACAGCAGCTTATTGTGTCAAGTTTTACTCTATTTCATTAAAAAAGTCACCAACTTTCAGCAAGTGGTATTTCTTTTTTTTTTAATCTGTGATAGAAAAAGCTTCGATCTTTTAAAATCCAAAGCAAATACTTAGGTTTAACTAACCCTGAAATGCATCCTTTGTGCTTCAATTAAATGTAGGGAAACTGTTTCATTGCACAAAGTTGCTATTTGTTCTTAAGTACTATGGTTGAGGCAGATCTATCATTGTGACTAGTTTGAGATTTAGAAGCACATGCAAACTGTGGTCTGTGGCATATAATATCTGTCTACCAATTGTTCATCTGTGTTTATCAAATGTTATCTATTATTCATGTTAGTATACAAACAAGGCTTATACTATTAATAATATATATTATATTAATATTTAATACTTTAAACTCAATCTGATTTACTGTAAATTTGATGTTGAGGGTTTTTCTTGTCCCTTTTCAAATGTTATATCAAACAGAACTTCTCTTCCTCATGATATGAATCGTTAAAATCTTTACTGACATACACACATTGCATGTAACAACTCACCTCACACAATATCAGAGTTCAAAAATAGTACTTTGTCTCATAAAGCAAAATGGTATGAGAAATAAAGAAATCTAAGGCATCTAATTAACTAATCAGTGAAACATTTTCCCAAGTCATTTCAGTAAAATATTTAAGCATAATCCTCTGTAAGCCACTGTTGTAGTTTTAGCCAGCAGACAGAAGCCCCTCTTTCATCATTAACCTTTACCTCTTTTTTAAATTACGGTATAATAGATTAAGGTAATCTTTTGCACTGCTTAGAGGAGACCTTATGAACTGCATTTAGTTCATCACTTTTTACAGTCTACTGAAGATAAAAAAGTAATTTCTAGTACATACAAAGATAAGCTTAGAAAACGCTTTCATTTTCTCTTTCATGGCATTTTGAACTTAAAACACAATCTTTTACACTTGTATGTGTAAGTCTTCCGACTTTGGAGACTTTTACTCTGCACATATGTATTCATGATTGTTTCAGTGTTGTTGTCGTATTCGATTTGCAGAGTTAGCATATCACTGCCATTGCCATGAAATTTTACCTCAGCATCTTGCCAGGTGTTACAGCCTGACTACAATAATTCAATAAACCACAAACCATATCCTAAATAGACGTGAACTATCTTAAACATGATTTATACACTGTTGCTTAATATTAGCGAGGCAGTGAGGGGGAGACGTGTTCCCGCTGCGTTTCAGGTGTAAGACCGTGTGGTTGACAATTCTCCAGCCCCTGCAACCATAATGGCATTCTCAGATCTGCAGGCCTTGTGACGCTTCTCTTCCCAAGACGTCTCTTCTGGGGATGGAGATTTCTGCTGAGACCCAGAGCATCACAGTTGTTTTACTTCAAGAATGTTTTCTTCTAGGGAGGGGAAAATTGTTGCTTTGCTCACCGTCGACACACAAAACACCTTGTACTCGTGCACCATTTTAAGTGATCCCACGGGCAATTCTAGTGTTTTCACATTGCATAAAAACAACAAGCAGTCAGGTTTTGGCTCAAAGTCTGAAGCAGGTTGCTGAATATCAGAAACACTGCAGAATTTCACCAAATAGGGAAGCACTCACTGAAGCTAGTAGGGGGTGTAACTTGTTCCTGAATTCATTTTGTTCTTTTACACTGACCACATTCACCTTTTTCATTGTTCAACTTCTCTTGAGGTGATTTAGCCTGGGTGCACCCAATAAAAAAAGTACCTGAAGAAATGAAATGTTCAGCTTTATGCTCATATATCAAACCAAAGAGGTTAACTGCAAGGTTAAAGGGAGTGAATTGGTTGATCACCATCAAAGTAAAGGGTAAAAGGAGTTTAATCAATGACTTAGTATCTGCTTTTCCAGGGAGAAAATGCATTACCCTTTGGTCTGACAAAAATAATTCTCAGTAATTATTGGATTGTTTCAATTTAAATACAACTTAAAAATCTTCACTAGCTAACAAATCTTGTTTGTTAAGATTTTTTTTCTTCTAGTTATGGGATGTACTTTTATTTCTAAGATTATTAACAAAAAGTAAATGTGAGTTTAAAATTGCTGATAATCTGCAGTATTTTATACATCATGACATTAAATACAACACAACTTTCAAATTAACTTTATCTTAAAATGTATTTAACATTTCTTTTGAAAACATCTACAAATGTCTTTCTTCTCAGAGTACAAATCTGACTCAATTGCTGTACTTAGCTCAGTGTATGTCTCCTCAATGCTTTTGTTGGATTGTTCTTGTGATGGCAGGACCAGATGCCTTTTTATAATTTCTACAAACTGGCAGCCCCAATGATCAGAGTGATGTTCTCTCAAGACACTGGTTGGAGGAGAACTTAAAAACAAGCACCAGATGGGATTGTCTACTGGTTACATAACATAATAGAAATGCAAAGGATAGATTTTAATGTCAACATTAGGAAAAAAAACTTTGTTATAAATCAAAATGTATTGTCAGACAAAAGCAACATTTAATTGTGAGATGCCACTTTATCAAAGTAGTATTTCAAAATATAAACACCTAGAAAAACTCCTATTCACTACCTAGTCCTCTATGCAGTAAACAAGAAATAGTGAATAACTGAATAAATAAAAATTTGGAAGCACAGTTTTGGTTCAAACTGTTTCTTTGCTTCAACTCTCTATTATACAGCTATTATTTTACCATTCACTCCTGCAAATAAAATGTGTTGTTTGCTGCTGTCTATGTAACATCCTGTACTAATATGAAGTCCACTGATGACATTGTGAATTGAGTTTTTGTATGGGTTTCCGAACCTCACACTGTGTTTATATGTGTAATAAATAAGTGGTCACTTCTCAATGTAAACAAGTGGATATTTGTGAGTGGCACTTGTTTGTTTATCATTTTGGGGCTGTTATAACACTGCCATTTTCCCTTTAAATAATAGTGGAACTTGCAAGAGAAGCATTGCAGTAAAAAAGAAAGAGAAACCACGACCTGTACTAAATCCAGACTTATTTGGTCAGCTAGGCTCATTTTTTTCTGAAGCTATAAAGCACACGGCAAAAACAACCAAGAGATATTGGATATGTCAGAGAGAAAATTTGAGATTTGGGACCTTAGGCTCATTGGGCAAAACTTTTGAGTACTGTAGGATATCATCTGTGTAGCAGTGATATGAAGAGTCATGCGATATAATGACTAGGCCTAAGGACTAGATGTATATTACAAAAGAGAAAAGGCTCCAAGCACCAAGCCTTGAGGCACAACAGTGCAAAGGTGACAGAATATGAATGTTCATCTTTTCAGTAAGAACTTGAATGAATGCTCACTGAGATTTGTTTCAAATAATCCTCCATGCCTGAAATGTACATTTTAGGCTAGATGGATAGTTAGATGCCATCATTTACAATGTCCAAAGTACTAGTTAAGGTCAAGTAAGAAATGAAGACTGTATCAAAACACTAGCTTCCTTCAGGGCCTTGTACGAAGAACAGCACTATCTCAGCAGAGTTGACTCAAGACAAATGCTGTGCAGATGTCACTTATTTTATTCAGAGGAAAACACATTTTTGAATAATAGGGAAAATAAATACAAAACCAATTTTGCAGTTGTACCAAATTCCGCTAAAATGTGTTTTTCTAATAAAAGATAACAGAAAATTTGCTAAATAAATGAAAACCTCCTCAGCTGAGGTCACACTAAAGTTTGCAGCCATTATTAAAGTCTCAAAGGTGTATTCATTATGACATAGTGGACAGCCAAGCAAATAAAAAAGGAAAACAAATTAAGACAAAATGAAAATCAATGATGTGCCAAGGTGAAATGTGCATTAGGACTTGGTCTGATGGTTCTTACTAATGAAAAATAACAGCTGATAACAGGAAAAAAAAAAAAAGACAAAAAACAGGACGTTCATCTCAACAGAATAATGCAGTGGGGCAGGAATGGACAAAGGTTTTTCGACAAGTACCTATCTGTCGCTACATTTCCGAAATTATTTTTCTCCCATTTGAAGCTAAAAATTCACAGTGCATTTCACAGGCACTGCTGCCAGTGATTCATCTGCCAGCAGTGTTTATGGGAAAGTGCATTTAATACAGATTCCCCTGGCTTGATTCTTTTTTTCCGCTGCTGATGCCATTTGTGTTAGGGTGGTAGATGAGATGTGTCTCAGCTGAAACCACTGAAGAGACTTTGATAGCACTCTCCATATGTTCAGCTACATGAGTACAAGCATTGTGCAGTCACTTGAGTGATGAAAGACCCCATCACTGGTGAATGTTGCCAAAGCCTCATTAAATGGAAAAAATGGGTAGAGCTCTCACCATAGATGATCCTGTGATAGAGGTCGACGCATAATGTGAAAAATGCCGCTACATGATATTATATCCAAGTTCATCAACTAACATAGCTGAGAAAATGTTCTCACATAAGTTAAAAATAAAAGCAAATCAGTCATTTTACATCTTCGGAAACTTTCAACAAAGATGCAAATATGTATATTATGCAACTGTGCTGTATACTAACTAAACAAAGTTCACTTTTGAACAGTGTCATGTCAGACTGTTCTATTTTTTTTTTTGTCTTGATGCAACTTCTTAAACTGATTTCAGGGAAACTATAGAACCTGTAGGCTAAGAAAACTGTGCCAACGTCTGTTTGTTTGAATAATGAACATGACCTGATAGGGTTGAGAAATGTGCTTTTTCTCACTTTAATTTATGAAGCTTCACCTGAGGGTAAGAGAAAACAATATTTCTCATATGAATGTAGTGAAAAACATTCTCATTATGCAACAACAATGAATAATTGTGACATGAATGTGTGTGTGCGCTTACTAAATAGATGAAACAACTGATTTCCATATACTAGAGTTGTCTCTCAGTGCCTGGGTGGAGAGGAATGTAAACACAGTTTACTTTGCTGTTAACTTGCCAACCTAAAGCTGTGCATTATACTCATCTGAGTCACTAATCACTCTCCAGTCAGTCATGAAGCCTGAAACAACACCCTCCTGCCACATAACTCCAGCTAAGCAACATGCTGGGGACTCGTTCAGCGAGCCTGCTCACTCTCTAATGTGCAATGAGCAGAAGGAAAAATCTGTCACCACAATGTGCCACACTACCACAACATTCCTCTGAAAATCACGTTGCTGACTTTTGACCACTTTCATGGATCTGTTTTGCTTTCTCTTTCCACACCCTGAGGGGATTAAAAATGTCAGAATTTTATCTGCTGACGCTTCTGGCCAGCAGAAGCACCAATCCCTAACTTAGTCTTATGTTTGTTGTTATTGCAGTACTCTATAGACGGTTGTCATGGCCAAGTTGTTCTCCACCAAGCACCATTTCTTTATAATTCTTCCTTTGTGAAGACATATGTATTCATGTAGGGGAAGACAGGGGCCTTTCCTGAACTATTCCCATAAAGATTTGGACATGCCCTAAATATGTATCGTTTCCC
This sequence comes from Girardinus metallicus, assembly GCA_903067095.1. Classification (NCBI taxonomy): domain Eukaryota; kingdom Metazoa; phylum Chordata; class Actinopteri; order Cyprinodontiformes; family Poeciliidae; genus Girardinus; species Girardinus metallicus. Next base: position 15,931 of record CAEGAE010026144.1, read on the forward strand.
CCATACCATAATCCCTCTGCACCAAATTTTAAACTTTGCAATCAGGTAAGGGATAATCCAAAGCTTGGATCCAGCTGCTCAGTCATACAAGCTCATTTCATAAAGCTCACCCACTGTTCTTGAGCAAATCCAAAGGTCACATAAAGTTTGAATGTCTGTGTCTATCAACAGGTCAGAGTTCATCCTTCAACAGAACAGAAGCTGTAATGGGATGGTTTAGATCAAAGCATACTCATGTAGGATTCTATCACCACAATTTAAATCTTATTTAGACCAGCTCTAAACAAAATTGAGAATCTATGGCAATCATTAAAAATTTAGATTTTTAATGCACCATCCAATCTTGAACTCGAGTTATTTTTGCAAAGAAGACTGAGCATAACTTTTAATTTTCTGATAGGAAATTTTGGAGTGCCATACCCCAAAACATTTGATAGGTATCTCTAGTAGTTAATAACTCTGAGGACTAATTATATAAGCTTAATGCACTTTTTGTATTTAAATTTCCCAATACCAAAAAAAAAAAATCTCATTGTCCAGTTTCTTTTTCCTGTTTTGTTCTTCTTTGTGTTGAGCTCATTATATCTCACAATAATGTTTGGGATTGTAATGTGATTAAATGTGACAATGTTAAAGGGCTGTGAATAATTTTGTAAAGTACCATATGAGAAAAAGTTTTATGTTGGTGTATTTCTGTTCAGACAAAAACTGAATTTGTCTAACTGAAAATCCCAACTATATCAGTTAACCCTGTTCCTTGACACTGTGTGGCTGAGTTGCTGTCAATTCCAAAAACATATACTTTGGTAAAATACTGCTGTTTACTGGCAAATATTCAGTGGACAATAAGTATATGTGAAAATAAACCTATTTTCACATAGGTATATGTGAAAATACCTATGTGAAAATAGCCCAACTTCATCTATAAACCTGATCAACATATCTAATCTATATCTTAGACAGTTTAAAAGCAACACAATACAGGACAGTGAATATCTACAGTAATTTGTGTAGACTTCATCTAAGGTCCCAGCTATTTTATATTTCAGTGCAAAACAAACAAAAAGACTTTTCAATAGCAGCCTACAAATTTATTTCTTTAATTAGCTTAAAAATAATCAAATCCACTTTTCTGATGAAACTCCAAGACATGTATTATGTCCCAACCCAACATGCTCTTCTTCCCAGATCGGAGATGCAGTTCCCAGAGTTTCAAAGCGTACATGCTCCATGTCTCTTGGGAGAATTCCTCCTCACTGATGCTGCATTCACAGTTTGATTCTAAAGCCTAAAGTCATATCCAAATTAAACTCAGTGATATTCAAATCAAAATTAAGCAAAAATAGATCTTTCTATTTTAAGACCACAGTGATGCCAGAGCTTGAAATACTCTGCAAATAATTAATTCAAATTAATTAAGGCCACAATGAAGGTATGTGTATTTTTGTTATTCTTAAAAAAAACACTCAGAAACCTTCAGAAACATAATTAACACTTTTCAGTCGACTGATCTGCACTTTTATTACTCTCAGAAGATGAACATAAAATGAAGAAGTTAAAGTATTTATTTCAAACATAACCCAGAACGCGAGGAAAGTGTAACAATGCATGCCACCTTATTTTTGTTCAATATGTCTTAATCACTCTTGCAGTATCTGAGATTAAAGTACCTTATTTAAAATCTAATATAATTAGTTATTAATATGTGAATCTAAGCCAAATTTGATTATATCCTCATTAATTTACCAATTCAATCTATATATTTCTGTTGTCACTTCCTCATTAATGTCTAAATCACACTTTGAGGCACTGTTTCATCTGAAGCTCTAAAGCTAAATCCCTTTTCTCTATTGACGTGTTTAAACAGCGGCGAGTGAATCTCAATCGAGGCCACAGAGAGAATCAATCCAGCACAGACAGGGTTGGTCTTTTTCTCCCTTTCTCTTCATTTTGCCGTGAGAACCTTCTGCACGTTCCCTGTGGGCCGTGCCTGTCTAAATGTAGACCCTCTCACTTGATTAAATGTGTCGGGAGCAGTTGGTCTTCACATCAGCGCCGTGTTGCCAGCTGCCTGGGGCCTTCCAGTGGGTGTAGTTTCCTGACAGCTTCTGGATTTGATCTCTGATCTCTGTTTCGTTCCTTCTTTTTTTTAAAGACATGAGCACAAAATTAACAGTTGTACCTCGTGATTATATAACCTAACTCGGTTTGATAGACCTGATCTGTTTGGCATTAAGAGAAATTCGGGTTGAGTTTTTGATCACCTACTGGCTTTATCTATGTGTTGATTGGTGCGGGTGTGTGTTATGATTCTTCGGAGCCATTTGGCAAAATCAGCCGCAGGCAGAGAAACAGACATGTGAGGTTGTCTCAGCACAGATAAAACTGCAAGGAAGATGATAGAAATCTGTGCATTTGTAGCCTCCTTCATAATTAATTGCAGACTGGTCACTTCACAGTGTGTTGTGCTTTCATGACCTCTTCTAGAGTCTGGGACTTGAAGATTTTGGTATAGTTTTAATTGTATCACACGAAAAACTGGTATTTGTAATATTTCTAATGTTTTTGCAGTAAATTGTCTTTTTTTTCTCATTCCATACATTTGTGGAACATCAAGAAGAAGGGTTTGCAAAGATGACTGAGTATAAATTAGAATAATCACATGAAAAGACACTTAAACAGCAGCACAGTGGATTTTAAATGGAACGGGTTTGTGAGATGTAAATAAAAAGGAAAATAAACATAAAGTAAAGTAACCCTAAATTAAAGACATTTGGTTTTGATTATTGATGGTGAAAGGGTTGGTATTATGTCTTTTCCAGACACATAGCGCTTTCCCAAGTCACAATCAAGTAACTTTGGCACCTGCACTTGATAACTCAAAAAACTGACATTGTAGTTTGACGTCTTGAATTTGGCCTCTGTCTCTTTAAGAAGCTACTGCTCTTTCCAAAACTCAGCTTTCAGCACGCTATCACAATAGTGTTTTTTCATTGAGACTTTCACAGTCATTTTTAGGAGCATGGGTGTGAGAAGTAGTTTGTTTGATAAGCGGTTGTGCAGTTCTGCCAGGTGTTTGCTAACTGTTGCTGCTGCTAGTCTGTAGGAGCTGAGTGGGGGAGTTGCAGTGCATGGGTGCTCTGTGAGTTGGAAACTCAGTTGCAGACTGCAGCTTCAAGGAGGAGCTTTGTGGAAAAACGCAGTGCTTTGTGTTAGCAAGCGCTTAGGGATTCAACACTGAATGGTTGCCACGGGAGATTAAAGCATTTAATAAACATGCATGAAAGAATAAAAGCAACACTCCAGGTATGCTTTTGATGAGGGAAGAACATTATAAATTGATGTAAAGCTCACAGAAGTTGACTTTACATAATACCTCCTTTAATACTTTCTTGTACCACCTTTAAATTCAATTTTAACATCCAGCTTTTGTGATTACAGTTTATCTGCTTCTTTCATCTTGACTAGGAAATGCATGTCCACTCCTCTGCAAAGGTATGTGTCCTGTCCACAGCAAGATGGAAAAAATTCCTGTTTCCTCATGGTTGTTGTTGATGTTTTTTTTTATTCTTTTCTATTTAGTACAATAAGATTGACACTATAACTAAAGGGGGAAAAAAAATCAAACGTTTATTATAAATTTGAAGTGTTGCGCAACCAAATGGTTGTTTAATAAATGCATGATTTCAGACTGTTGTGCAATCTGTGATGAGTTACTCTTGACACAAGAACCTATTTATGAAGACTTCACAATGCCTGCCGAGTTGGTAGGAACTGTGGATTCTTATATCTCCTCAGGATACCTGTCATGGATTGAAACTTCTTAAGAGATTTGATTTAGCTGATCCAGAAATAAAAAAAACAGTAAAAAAAAACAAAACAGCATAATCATTTAAGTTTTTTTTGTTTGTTTGTTTTTTGCATCTGTTTATATAACAAATTGTTTGTTGTCCTTGTTTGTTTCTTGCTATTGACAATTTAAATAAAATTCTTTTTCCCCTTGTGTTTGTGGTCAATAGCACTCCAGTATCCTATTACGATAGACTGAAATTAAATCACTCTATTTGATTAGGAAAGTCAGTAAAGCAGTTACAATAATGCATTATTTCTCAAGGTTTGGGAGATTTCAGCCAGGCCGGTGGAAACAAAAACCTTCTGTCTCACAGCCCTAATTCTCAGCCTTGGACATATAGTGAATACAGGAGATTGTTGTCACATGTAACACACTACCAGCATTTAAGCTTCTTGGCAACCTTGCTGAGTGTCTTTCACTGTGCCATAGAAAAGTTCAATTCAATTTAGTGGCAATTCACACCATTGTCCTCTAAAGGCACTTTACAAGACAAACAAATCAAATTTGTTGAGTGTAAGAAAAATACTGTGGAACTTTTCCACTTCTTCCTTTCAAATAGATTATTACAAAGAAATCAGTATGAAACCTCTCTGTAAACTGTGGCATGAGCTAAAAGATGCAAATGTGGAAAAGTTAGAAAAACTCAACTAGGACAACAGCACCTTTTTTCAGGTTCACCATATTCAATATAATTGAATTATGACTCACTAATTAAGCATTGTGATGAATTATGAAACAACCATCAAAATGCGTAACTCTAGTGTATAGTTTAACTTATTTGTATGTAATCTAATGAAGGTTTAATATTGCTTACTTCTTTCAATGATTCAATGACTGTGGTGTGGATCTGATCACTATTTGGATATATTGACTATTATCAACTTATCCAAATAATACTCCTGCTGGTAGATATTATTTATTTGAATCACAAATAAACAAATTCCCTTCAACAGACAACGAGCAGGTTGCAAAATTACTTTAAATCAAAATGTCCCCAAGGCAAGCATGAACTGATGCATGATCAATACAAAACACCCCTCAGCAGATGGCAATCCTTTAAACAACAAAAAAAGAAACTGCAAAAATGCAAAAAAAAAAAGCAAAGGGGCAAAATTAGCAACACCCAATAAATTAAAATTGTGTCTAGACGTGTTTATTTTTATTATGTATACATAGTTTTCACGTAGATTGTAATCTTAAAAAATAAACTAGTTGGAAATCTTTTGCGTACCTGAAAAAAGTTGGACATGAAAAAACCACAACTGCAAAAGGGCAAAGGGGCAAAATGAACGGCAGCTCAGTTCCACTTCTACTTACTCTCCATTCTCCCATCAGTGTTGTACTGTCCCTTTGCTTTTTCTTCTGTTGACTCCTGCAGGTCAAATCTTATTTCTTGTGTTGGTTTCAATTTTGTTGGAGTATCTAATATTCTTGCCAGTGCAGCACTTTTTGTTTTTGGTAAATAAAACTTTGTTTGACTCTCACTTGACTTTTGCCACTCCTGTTGTGTGTTTGGTTCCACTTTTCTTTACGTTTTGGTTGGTGTATCTGTTAAAGAACTAGATAACAATGTGCAATTCACCCAGAGGATTGAAATTTGTCTCTAATTAAATTCACTTGAATCAAACTGCATTGTAGATACACCTTTCTCCGCAGCTTTTCAGTTTTTCAGTTTTTCATTCTTCAAACCCTTTTTAAGCAGGAATTTGACACTTGCAGAAGGTGATAAATTGCTGCAGCAAAGCGAAACATAAAATAAAATGTTTTGTGAGCAATAAATGTGCAAACCTGTTCTTTTAAGCATCCTAAAAAAAGCCTCTTTAACCATGTTACAGCTGCCATGCAGAGCGTGAGAATTGTTCCTTTTTTAAAGTTAGCACTTGACACAAGGAGTGAAAGTTCAAGAGAACAGCCTGAGAAGAAGCAGTGAAAGTGGACAGCAGGTGGTCCACTGAACAGTATAACAGCCTCCCAGTGGCTAGACTTAGCTTTAAATGATCTCCCTTAAGCCTATTCCAGACATCTATTATGCAAAATATAATTTTGTCTGTGGAAAATAAAGCGAGGACATCTTAAATAAAAATAAGTCTTTCCTGTTTATGCATGCACCCACAGCAAAGCATGCGTGACAAACAAGTTTGCATAATAAATTTGCAGTGTATCTTTGTTTTCCCCGAAAACGTAAATAATTTATTATTTTTACCTGTATTATGTTCTTATTTCCACCTTCCTATCTCGTTGATCTGCTAAAGGACCTCAGCAGCATGAATGTGGTGAGAACAGCACCTACATTAACAGACATAACTGCTGCCAAATTCAAAACCAAACCTTCTGGAGCGGCTTAACCTTGTGATAAATAGATGCACGTCACGGATAGTCTTGCAGCCTGGGAAAGATGTTGATACCCATGTTCAATCTCTTTTGGTCACCCCAGTGCTAAATCTCCCAAGGACTGGTTGTCTTTTTATTGAACCACATGAGTGTTCCTTGTGATCATTAAATGCACTTTTTTCTTCTGATAAAACAAAGGCTTATTAGTGTATATTCATATCTGTGGTCACTGTCCCCAGGTGGAGTCAGTCGATGGGAACTGTCACGCACTGATTTAATTTCCATAGACTCGTTCTCAGTGACTCTGGGAAAAAAAAAAAAAAAAAAAAAAAGCCTGCACCCAGCACTCTTCATTATACTCCCAATCCACATTCCCTTCATTTCTACAGACAATCCATCTGCTGTTCTAAACCCTGTTTTGTCAAGAGTTGTTAGCTGCGTGGCCCCAGGGATGAGCACCATAGGCTATTATTAATCTTGTTTGCTTCGTGTTTCTCTGTCTCTGTGCAATAGCGGGATTGAATGCCCACTGGACCTTCTCTTCCAGAGACATAATCAATGATGTAAGTAAGTGCAGATTATCATTGAGACTTGTGAAGGAGGGCCGCCTCTGGGGTCTGCAAGTGTCACCTTGTGAATGATTAGATATTTGTACAGAAGCTGTTTCATTCTGGTGGCTTTAAATTTCTAACTAAATTAGATTGAAAAAAATTGAAACTCTGAGAAAAAGAGAGCCAAACAAGATGAAGACTGGCAATTGTTTTATTTCTTCACTGAATATCTAAATGACTTAAATCGCTGTCACGTAAAATAAAAAAAAACTTAAACTAAACTGTTTTATATATTCTGCCCTGTAGGCGTCATAAAGGGGGGGGGGGGGTGAATTCTCCTGCAAATAGAATTTGCAGCTATTAATAAAACACCTTCAGCAAGTGTGATATGCAGTGAAGTAATGCTGACCGGTGGTTAATGTCGCAAAGCCAACAGTGGGAAGAGTTGTCAGGATCAGATCCCCGATAGTCGTAATCTTGTCAGAGAAGGACGAGGCCAGAGGAGGAGGATGAGGCTGATTCCAACTCTGGGAGCTTTAATCTCACCAGCGGCTCTGACGATTTCTCAGCATTCACAATCGATACGTTTACACCCATGTTTCTCATGTAAGTGAGATCTGATCTGGAATCAATCTCTCTTTGGTGACTTCGATGCCTTGCTGACCTCATCTTTTTTCCATCACATTAGCATTGAACAAATGAGCCATGGCCACGGTGTGCTGACTTATAGGCCGGCAGACTTCAACTGTAAGAGAGGAAGAAAAAACAAAACTGCAAAATCCATACGATTAAATGATCAAGAGGAGTCGTTCAACAAATGAGGTAAGATTTAAAGACAGAAGGGTTATCTACAGTAGTCCAGTTAAGCTTATATACAAAGCCTCGTAAGTGATTTTTCCCTTTAATAAGTCCACACTTATAACATTACAACAAACCTCTTTGTATTTTATTGTGATCTTATGTGAAAATCACAATCTAGTTCATCATTGTGAAATCGGAGGAAAGGAATATATGGTTTTAAATACAGTTTGCAAATAGATTTTTCTGAAAAGTGTGGAAGGAATCAGGCAGCCCACCATCCTTCACTGAAATTACAGCTGCAACTCTTTTGGGGGTTATCTCTTCAAACTTTTCACATCTAGAAGTTGGCATTTTGCCAATTCTTCCTTGTAAAGCAACTCAAACTGTTGTAGACAAGGAGAGTCCTTGGTAACTTTTTTAGACGCATTTAAAAGACAATCTTGTGTGGCAAGTGCTTTTCTTGTACACCTTCATACAGTATCACTCTTCTTTAAATTTCTGTCTCAGTTTCTCTCTTTTTTTCTTCTTTTCTTTGTATTCTATGCTTCAACTCTGTTTGTCTTATTATAAAACCTGGTACCAATCTTCTAGGTTTGGTTCATTTCTGTTGTATATGTACTTCTACAAATTAAACCTAGTAGTCAGTCAAACTAGACATGTTTGCAAATGCTCAGTTAGATTTATGCATCTTCTTGTATATACCCATTATAAAATATAAAAGTGCTTTTAACTAAGCCAACCATTCTTTTGTAGCTCTGGATGTTTGTATAGTCACTTTCCTCCCGGAAGATGAACCTTCATTCTAGTTCCCAGTTCACTGAAGCTCTGATGTCACCGCTAAACTTTATATAGGGGTATCAAAGTAAATGAGGGTGAATGTTAATGCAGATTATGTTGCTACAATGAGTAAAGAAAAAAAAAACATCTAATTTCCCCTGAGTAACCTCAAGAAAAGAGTTTCAGGATTATTTTTACACACATTGTCAAACACCTTCATAATGCAGCTTTAAGGCAAAAAGTATTTTTTAAGTCAAAATAATTGAAATCCTGCGATTAAAATAGTTAAATAGACTTGAGGATGGCCTCAAGCTTTGATAACACAAAGTAAAATTACCCTTTACAATATGATATCTTCAAAATAAAACCTCCAAATCCACTTATTAACACCTTAACAACAATAATATATCATTATAACCTTTATAAAGGTACAATTTATTACCCGGCTGTAGATTTCCCCCACTTTCAGCTCAGTGAACATTACAGAAATTGCTGTCTATTTATTAACTTTTTGTACAATAAAACTCTGATCGATTTTTGACCCTAGCAAAGTCAAAACCTAAAAGTAGTACCTGTTTGCACTAACAAGCTTGTTTTGCTTTTCTTGGATTTGCTCAGTTCTGACTTGATGAAAATGGTCTTTTGATGAAACATTTTGCAGTCTTTTGTAAGCCCCACACAATGGATCTTACGACTTTGATCCCTCCCTTCTCCTTTCACCCCAACCGGTTGAGGCAGATGGCCGCCCAGTGTTCACCCAGAGTCTCGTTCTGTCTGACTTTTATTTCAAATGAAAGGGAGCCTTTTTCCCTCCCCCTTGGTGCTTTGCTCAAAGAAAAACTGATGACTTTTTTTTTTCCCTCTGTAATATTGCCAGGCCTTAACCTTACAATGTAATGTGCCCTGATATGACTTGTGTTATGATTTGGTGCTATGCAGATAAAACTGAATTTAAACTGAAGAAAATTCATGGCTTTGTATCTTTAGTGGTCCTATAATTTGCTTTATTGCAATAAAACCTAAGCAGCTTAGAGGCTCTGTACTTTTTAGTGCTAATTAACTAAGGAGGGTGGGAAGATTTTATTACCAGAGGGACACATTGACTCAGTCAAACCAATCGAAAAGGTCCTATATAGAATTGCGATTTTCACGTGATGAAAAAAGGCTAGTAGCAGAGGTTCTATGCTTGATCAGAAAACGTGTGTGACCACTTTGAGCACAATGACAGTGGAATAAGTAAACACACTCCCTCTGAAGATATTTAGATTTATGCTCTTGAATAAAACATTACAGCCTTTTTGAAGTACTTGTCTTTAATCTGATTCCGTTATAACAAACACCGGCCTTAATAAACTTAATAAACCAAATTTTATCCTTGATGTGAACGATTTTTTTAATTATTATTTATTTATGAAAAAAATAATGGACAGTTTTATTGTCTTTATTATAAACGTTCTATTTAGGAATTGAGCACAAACGTCTGGGCCTTCGGTCACTCTCCAGACAACGAATAGAAACTAAAGGAACATTTCTTTGTCTACTGATTGTAATGTAATCAATCTTTGGGTCTGAATTTTGCTTAACTAAAACACACATATTTTCTGGACTGCAAGTCATATAATTAAAAAAAATGCATCATAATAAGAAAAACAATCACATGTAAGCCACACAGGACTATCAGTTGCACTTATTTAGAAATTTGCCAAACGTGAGGGTGACTTCTTCCATGTTAATTACATGACCACCTTGTGTCAGGTTACCTGCTTTTCAATAAACTCATGGGAACTATTCCTGACACACTGATCTCTGTTCTCTGAAGAAGAGACAGTTGCGTTTCATGAAGCTGCAAATGAAAAAGGCACGCCTGCAAAGTCCTTTATATTCATCTCCTTGGCAACTACCAGGATGTGGAGACGTAACAGCACCGTTAATAAGCCTCTCCCAGCAGCATGTTCTTCAAGCACCTAACTTGTTCCTCCAGCTTTGGCCATCTTGTTTGCAGGCCACTATTAGCTTTCTTCATGGCTGCAGATGGTAATGTTCACTCTTTGGTTCATGTCAGTCAGTATGAGTTACTGTTTAATTCGTCAGTCAAAAAATAGTTATGATGAGGAAAAAAAATCACGTATAAGTCACACCTGACTATAAGTAGCAGGAACAGCCAAACTGCGAAAAAGTTTGACTGATGGTCCAGAAAATATACATATGCTACAAAGACTTATTTATATGTAAATTAATCCTGACATTGATTTTATTCTTACTGATTTAGCCAAAGACAATTGAGTGTAAGTGCACTTTTGTCCTTTGGCAAGAGGTGTACTTTCTCTTCCTCTTATGTTCTTATATTAATATTTTAACTGAATTAGCTAAGATTAAAAAAACATGAATTTCCATTGCAAGATCTCTCCAAATGCTAAGTTTTTCTACAAATGTGCAAAACAAATCTTTCTGTGTAGTGAATAGATTTGAGTAAAGTTGATGGCTTTAATGAACGCTGTAATCAATAAGCAACTTTCCAGATTCCAATGTGGATTAAACATATTTATTTAGAACGTTTGAGAACAAGAACCAATCCATCATCTACATGTCTCCTTCATGATTATTCTTGGCAGTTACACCTTATAATGAGCTTTTTTGGCAGACCACTATCTGATATTTAACTGGTACTTGAAAAAAATCAATTCAATTGTAGAATCCCAGTTCACACCACATGTCATCTCACTGCACATTACAAAAAAATTCATTCAGTCATTCTAGCCTGCTGTGGTTCTCTTCATGAATCTCTTTATTTGTTAGTCATTATAAATTATCAAAAAAAAAAAAAAACATGCCAATGTCGTTCACAAATAGGGGTTGTTAAAATAAAATTCTATTAAAGCACATATAAAACCACAAATAGTTATATTTTTAGCAAATCTACTTAGCAAGTCTTTGTTATGGGGATCTGAATGTTTTACAGTTGTGAACTACATTTAACATGTGCTTACATTTATAAAATAAATGTAACATTGTCTGTTACATTTATCTAAGTATAATTCTACTGTAGTCTAAAGTAGAATAAGTCTACAACTCATCAGTTGTCATGTTGTTAATTTATCCACCTTTCAGATGAGCACATCTAACAATTTTATATTGAACAAATATTGTTCCGCATTAAAAAGCTGTTAAATAGGTAAACTTTACGATGTCAGAAACATTTTCATTAACTGGTTCCACTTTGATGAGTAGTTAGCCCGACATTTTGGCCAGAACTTCCTTTTATTTCTTCTAGCCGAGATTTCTCTCCTGCCTCTGCTGGTAAGATATGGAGTGTCTAAAAGTCCACAAAACTCCACTAAAAAGAAATGCTACAACACTTTCTACTCATGATTTCCCATACCAACTTTAATTTTGGATCAGTAATCAAACTGTTTCATAGCCGTAGGCTTATTGCACATCGGTGTATTTCTTTTGGGGGTTAAATATTTTTGATGAATTATGTAGATAAGAAATATAGATAAGATGGGCTCAGTGTCAGGGACTGCACACACCAGCCAAAGAGACTCTAGGTGTTTTCAAAAATAATTTAAATTTATGTACAATATGTAAAAAATAAATAAATAAATGTTTTAAAAAATTATATGTTGTGCCTAAAACAGAGGTCAACATCATGGATGTCAACTCGGGAAGTAACACAAGTAGCTCAAGCACAAACTGACCTTAGAATAACGAGGGAAACTTAATAGTGGCTGATCAAACCACAGATGACAGAAAAAGGACAACTAACAACCTGACAAACACGAGACAGAATAGGACTAATTAGCAACCAATAAAACACACATACTAATGAGTCAGAGCTATCTCCTCAAAGAAGAAGAAAAACTGAACAAACAATGAACACAAAATTTCCTGTCCCCCTACATGCAGAGAGTCATAAGTCCCGATTAGTAAGTTATGCTATTTAAGATTAACCGATTCAGCTGGGATGCATTTTTTTGTGGCACTTAACATAGGTAACTCATAACTCAAAAACTAAAAGGCACATTATTCTGTTGCTTAAACAAAGTATAGAAAACTGACAAATTTAACAGAATATGTGCACTCCAAGTAGTCAACTAAGACAAATCAGGCTCATAAATAATGATAATGGTTTATGGTTTATAGTACAGGACTGTCCAGTGATTAACATTATGTAAACCGATTTTAAAAAAGTGAAAAATACACACTAAATAAACCACAGATTACTATTTAGCAACTCTAGCAAATCTGAGTGGGACAGCAGTACAGCTGTCCCACTCAGATTTCACCAAAAATAAATTATATATAGTTTTCTTAATTTTTCATACAGCACTGCATTTCCATAGACTGTAGTTCCAACCCACACTTGGATTAGCTAACATGTCAAATAAAAAATAAGAGATAAAAAGAGATTAGGACTTATGATTAAAAAAAATTAATCAATCTTTTGCTTTCAGAACATATTTATTAAAGTTACATAACCACATTACTTTACAGTACACTGGCTTGATAATAAAAAGTTCAAACAACTGTCAGAAGTCAAGTTGGTGCAAATTCTTCCCAATGGCAAATTGAGTCATGCTCAGCAAGAAGAAAACCGTACTGTAGAAAACTATTCCTTTTTGTACAAGAAGAAAAAATATATATATTGATTTATTTCACACATCTTCACTATTGTTTAACTTTTCTGTGGAGGTAAAAAATAAGAAATCTTACATGATTTCCTTTGTAAATACTGTATCTTAGTGTAAATACAATAACACCTAAATGCAGATGAATCAGTTAAATTGTTGACACATTCTGAAGCTGAACAGGAAGGAAATGAAAATCCATATATATACATATTGAGAGACAAGGGTGACAGTCTCATGTGCAGTTTTCTTTATTTACAGGAAAACAGTGGAGTAGCTCTCTGCAAAGTCTCAGTATTTCACCTAAATGCACGACTGTAGCCATCTCCGTATGTTCTCAAGAGTATTGCAGCAAAATGCTTTTAAATCATTTGCTGATCTGTGTGGATCCTTCATTTAATTTTATGAAAAGATATCTAAATATTTCTTTGAGGATAGGCTGGATGCAATCAAAACTTTTAATCATAAAAGAAGCTTAAAGTATAAGTTCCAGATTTGAATCCTCAAGGGCCAGAGCCATCGGACTTTAACATACGTCTCTGCGTCAGCGCACCTGAATCAGATAATTAGATCATTTGCAGGACTCTGTAGATCTTGAGGGTATGAGGAGGTAATTCAGTCATTTGATTCAGGTGTGTTACAGTTCGGACGCATCCAAAAGATGCAGGACGTCACACCGGGAGGGTTAGAGTGTGACACGCCTGATTTGAAGTCTAAGTATAATAGTTTTGTAATAAAACCAATACATATTCAAAGTATAGAACATGAAATAAATCATAATATGCCTTTCCATTGCGTTTTAAGAGGGGTGTGCAAGTTTTCTGCTTTTTGACAACAAAATATTTTGCAGCTACATCTTCTTAAAAATAGGAACTGGAATACAACGTATCCATAATGAAGAGTAATCTGATCAATAATTATTATACATAGGATACAAAGTTCCCAGAATTTTTAACAAACAGAATATGTCAAACTGGCCTGTTGGAATGAGCAAACTCCATGAAAGTAAACTGACAGACTGCACCACTTGCACCATGTTGTGAGCATGAAGTTTAGTTGTTAAGAAAATTATTTATCATACAGCTGTTAGGACCCTGGATTGTTTTGAGGTTTGTCTATTATTCTGTGTTCCTCAGTCTTTATCTTTGACTAGATAAATCTTGTTTCTGTTTTATTTTAGTTAAGTCCTTCTTCCCTTTTTTGTTTAACTCTGGTTCCCTGTGCTCCCTGTGATTTTCATAAGTTTGTCCATAATTCTTTCAATAAAAATTCTTCATGATCAGTTCTCTGCTTCTGCTCCTCCTGTGTTTGGGTCCACTTTAAAAACGCTCATGGTGACAACAGCTATTCTGTTAACACAAAACTCACATCAAATAAAGAACTTTTTCATCCTAATGATCTTGTAACATGTTTAGCCACAATAATTGCTGGGGTTTTTTTTTTTCTGTGTCTGAGACAAATGAATGAGAAGATGTTTCGCTGCAGCTGTATGTCAGTATTTTAAGTTCCCCTTCGTCCACCATTTGTGGCAATGACTCTAAATGACACTTTAGGGCCAAACGACATGATGTAGTGTGTAAGCCTACTACAAACAGAATCTGAGTGGTGTGACAGATGGCAGCATCTAAATAACATCTTGACAGCTACATTACAGTAGCATAGACAGACTACCATGAATAAAATATGGACATGGCTCACTAATAGTAATCCAAGCTAATCTGGTGGGAGATATATATATATATGTACGTCTATATCTACATTCACTGTAGTAAAGCATTTTAGTTCCATTTTTGCATGCCATAGCTTTGGACCTGCTGAAGGGACACGCAGCAGCTGGTGCACAGTCAGCACATAAAGGTGCTCATTAGATCGTCTATAACCTATGTGGTCTGAGGTGTTCAGCTGGGGTCAGCCATTGGCCAGCTCTGCTCATTTGGACACACTGCCATGACAACACTGCTGCCTAAATATTGTTGCTCCACAAGAAGAAATTTTGCATCTATACACCCACTTATCAGAGCCAACCTAAACTATATACTTTAGTGGAAATATGGTATTAAAGATTTTCAGTTGAGTTGACATTAAAGACACATTACACAGGAATGTTGCATCTTGTTTTACAAAGATATGTAGAAATTCAACACATTTGTTTATAAAAGTATGCATCTATTTTCATTTATCAAACATTGCATTAGATGTGACACAAAAAGAATCCACTGTGATTCCAGACATATGTTTATTCACATTTGATCAAAATACAAATCTTTTATTAACCTCAACCTGTGTGTTTTTATCACTTGAATTTATTCACAGATGGGAGTTTGGATGGAGACCCAAGTTTCTGCTGGGAGAGTTGCAGGCTGCTGGAACAAATACAATGCGGCTCCATCAACTGCCGCTTTGAGTCGGACAAGGTCATAAATGTGGAGCTTCATTCATTCAAAAGAAAATTTCCCTCTGTACACAATCCAAGCGGAGATAACATTGCACTCAAATGTAATTTGGAAAACAATTAATCTGTATTTGTTGGGAACACGGTTGCACAAAGCGGTAGATGTAGAATTTAATAAGCGGCTATTGTCACCATCCAAATCCTGATTTGTTGATTATGCTTGCATCTACGAAACAAAATTAGCCAGTACTTTACAACTCATTTTGAATCAGATATATCTGCATTACTCTTTGTTAGATTGGTTTAATTTAAAAGTGAGATTTTTTTTCATACAAATATTCTTGTAGGATTTTGGTTTCTTTGCGATTTGTCTCTTGTGAATCTGCAGTTGAAAGATGAATACTTCATTAAAGCAGGTTTGCTCATGACCCTTATTTTTCCCAGAACATTTTCTGGCTAAACGCATGAGAGACTGATTAAAGCGGGGATTTGAACAAAAGACCACCATCTCCCAAAGCATTGAATTATAATTGTGTCCTTCAGATAAGAAGGGGAGATAAGACAGAAATTTTGAATATAACTTGATTTCTTTGGCGTCTGCTGCTCTGTATTGTGTGAAAAAGTAAAGCAGTTTGGTCACACAGAAATGATTTATATCAATTCGCTTTTTGTCATGGCCTCTGCCATAAATACCATGTTTTCTCCCTGAGTTTCTGATTCTTTTCATCGCCTTCTCAACCCCAGCAGTTTATTTATCCTGGGTTTCCACCCCTGACTAAGACTGTCCTCTCACTGTGCTGCCTATTTGTTCATGGCCTGGTATTTCTATTTCAGCTTTGTGCACCCCGCGCTACCTGTTTTCCTCATGCCTCAGAATCCCACTATAATACCCACGCCGGCATGTTCCAAGCCTCCGGTCTGCCTGCTCCTTCCTATCAACAGCTTCCCTTTTTCTAACCAACACAACCTCCGTGCTCTCCGGCTGGTCAGCCAGCAGTTCACTCACCTCTCTCAGCCTCCAGTACCCTTCAGCCCTCCTGACATCATCCGTCTTCAACCTATGCCATAATAAATCTTTAAAAACATTTTTCCTGAGTGTGTTGCATTTAGGTTATGCCAAACACTTTTTTAATCATATGAAAGCACTTCACCCCTTTCTCTTAGCAATTGCAGAGTTGAGATTACAAATCTAGTTTTTTCTCCCTGCGTAAGAATTTTAAAGTGACCAACACAAAGACAAAAACAACACTCCTTTAAAAAAATAGAGATGCATTTTTTTTTCCCTTGACTTGTCATCATGCTACTGTTTCTGAAGTGTAATATTTCTTTTTCAGTGGACCTCACTTAGCACATTGACTTTATCCCCCAGATATTACCCAAGCTGTAGATTCCTGCATCAAAGGGCTTGCTTGGGGTTCGGTAATGAATTTTTTTTTTTTTTCAGGTTTTCTCATACAGATTTTGCTCTGAGCAACAACAGCAGACCCGCTACCTGCGCACATAACCCGAGGCGAGGTTTTAATGAGCATTTACAAAACAAAGAGCTCTGCATATCAAATGAATAGATAATGAAATCAGTTAATTGTTTAAAGGTGTTTGACAGCTAAAGATCAAACACAACTGTAAGAAAAGCCAACTACTATTTGAATACCTCAAATGATTATTCATATTTAATTAGTATTCTATATAGGACTGAAATAATATTGTGAGCATTTTGCTACGTGCAGCCTTCTCATGGCTGCAGGGCTTGTCCTATGAGATTCTTCTCATTTCTATACATGTCAAGACAAAAATAATTACCCTGAAGTATCTGTTGGCAATGGGAAAAGTTAATAGCATGCTTATGGGAAGGAACTTGAACATCTTTTTAAAGAAATACATACTGTAGATGTTAGAAATGACAACATGCACTGTGGTCACTGGACAGGAAAAGCAAGTTTGAGAATTCAGCTTAGCTAGCTTTTTAAAAATCTGTCAAGATAACACGCAGAAATCGACTTCTCCAAGGAGGCCATTTAGAACCACTATTTTACACAAGAAGCACCCAATACTACATATAAACAAAGTGTATTGAAACTAAATGTTTACTTTTAGATTGCTTCTGTTTTTCTTTTTGTCCCCCTTAAACGTTTTATATCTGAGAGTTTGAGTAAATGCAAAATGCATTTTTAAATTATTTAATTTATTGAGAGAGCGACAGTTATCTAAAAAAAAAATAATCCTGTCTTAACCTTTTAAATTAATGGGGTCCCTGGACTAGATAAAGCACTATACAAGTACAGACCACTTACCATTAATGTTTCTTTTGCCAAACTTGTATAATCAAGAAATTACTTGAATAGCACCTTCAGATAACATATAGTAGACTATAAGATTTCAAAAACCACCACTTTGTATTCCGATCTAAAGAAAATTGAACAGATAAGAAACAAGGTAATTTACATCCATTTGTCTGAAAATGACACAAAAGAAGTTTTGGACTCCAGCATACCACAAAGAAATGAAGGAAACCAAACAGTCATGAAGTCTGCCAGGGTACCTCAAAGACAACTCATCCAAGAGACTCCGTAAGAACTCAGAACATCAACAGTCACAGCAGAACTACATGCTATGGTCAGTGTTGATGATTCAATACTGACGTTCAAAAGGACCAAAAGACCTTTGGAAAAAATTCTGTTTGCTGGTGAGACAGAAGTTGAACCTTTTGAAGGGTTTTTCTCCTGTTACATGTGTTGTAAAACCAATACAGCCTTTTAGTAAAATAGAAATATCCCACTTCTGAAAATCCCTAGCAAAAGAAAGGTTTTAGTATGGCCAAGTCAAAGTTTGGACTTGTTTCTAATTGCAATTCTGTGTCATCCTCAAAAGTCCTTCATTGTGACTAATATACTATTCTGCAAGGACGTCTTGGAACATCCAGGCAGAATAGGAAGGACATTCCTATTCGTTCCTAAAAACAGCTTCACCCTTTGTGAAGCTTTTTTACACAAAGGGTCTATTTTACCTGTTTTCTATTAATAATAAAATCATCTCCTCAAAACTGCATTTTATATTTATTTAGGTTTTCTTTGTCTGATCTTAAATTAATTTGATGATTTGAGACAAGTGTGGAAAAAAAAGTAAAAAAAAAAAAAAAAGTCTGTTAGGGATCAAAGACTTTCACAGCACTATTCTACAAACATCTGAACTCAAGCTTTTATGGGAGCGTCAAAGTCTCATCAAGTAGATGCAAATATGGCTTTTTAAACATCTAAAGGCAATTACCTGTGGCTCGTGATACAGCAATTAACGCATTTTAAAACAAATCAAATGCATCTGTTTGAAAAATAGTAAGTAAGACTGTTGTGTACTATTTCAGTTCCAACCCTTTCATTCTTTGGTTGGACTTTGTTAAAACTGAGAGTCTTCCTCTTTTTCAGGGCTTTTGTTGCTTAATTTCTGGTGGAGCAAGACAACACCACTGAAGGGCCGCTGGGGCATACAGTAGCCAATTATCCTGCTTGCTGTCAGTGGAGCTTGGTGCAGCAGAGTTTTCCTCTGTGGATAGCTGTGGTGAAATATTCCCTCTGTGGAGACTGTTTACGGAGTAAAGTTGTTCTGGTAATGGGTCAGTGGGTCAGCCTGTCGATCTTCAATCAAGGTCCTGCTGCATTTTCAGAAGATGTCTTACCAATAAGTTTGTCTCACAGCCACAACACCAACACTTGGGCATTGAGTTCAAGGTTTCAAGACTCACAGATAAACATCACCTTAAGATGCAATTTTGAAAAGTATTGTGAATTTCTGTTGAAACGAATCTTAAAGTAAGAACTCGGTATGTTGGAACTTTCTTTATAGGCTTTCATCCTACGATGAACTGCAGATTAAAAGGCTGCAAAATAAAATGCAAACTGAGGGAAACTAAAGATTGCTAATTAATACTTTACATGTACTTTTGTTAATTGATACAAAAGCAGAGAAGTTACAGCATCATCTGGTAGGTCTCTAAATATGAACACAACTATGTTAGTTGCTTCAAGTCTTTGTGTTAATGAGAATGTTGCTAATATCCTCTACTCGCTCAGCAAGAGTACAAGATGTTTAATATATTTCTAATATAAACAGGATATACATACCTTCTGTCCTTTAATGTTGAAATATATCCTGTAGATGTATTTACTTATATTACTTTTCATTGTGTATTAGTCACACATGGTTATTGTTGTGACAAAAATTAAACATATTATTAAAATTCTTATTTATTATAATAATATAAAATGTTTTACCTGTTGGCCAATTTTTACAAGTTTGTACACCCATTTCACCTACACATTAACATTTTGTCTCTTCCTATTTCAATCAATATCTGTAAACTAACCGCATGGCAATTAAGCAATGGTCAGAGTTCATTAGTTAATTATTTCAAGAAACAAGGAAATAAGTAGTAATAGAAACACTTAAATTTCATGTATAATTTCATTTGTAATGTAATTTAATTGTTCTGAGTTCTATATAAGGTAGTTATTTGTGATTAAAATGTGACATTATGATCTCTGCTCTAATCAAAATAACTAGGTGAGCTTCGGCTTTTAGACTAAACTAATTAGAGCTGTTAAAACACTTTACAAAAGACTGTAAGAAAAATGTTTTTTTTTTTTTTAAACTTTAAGGCATTAGTCCTCATGCAGGTACAAAGCAGCCAAAACTGGATTAAATTGTGTAGCGATTCTATGTGTAATAACTTAATATACATTCAACATTTTTTTACAAAACAGTCACAATACACAGTACAGATCATCATCAGGCCATGATGATCTGTACACAACAACAAGGATATGAAAAGCATCTGATGATATATCCGCTTCTTAGAGGAATGTCCTTTTTTGAAGTGGAATAGATTTCAGGAAATTGACAAAGAGGTGTCAGCAACTTTGCAATTATTTATGAACACAATCAGTGAAAAACAAAGCAATAAATATCAAATATGAATGTTAAAAAGTGTTCTCAAAATGAACCAGAAATAAATAATTGGCTATAAAGACGATGGTGAGAACAAATCACTCAGATCTGAGGTTCAGGATGATCGACTAGCTTTAGTGAACACTATGCATGATCAACAACTTCAGCCAGATTACAAAGTGGCTTCTGAAGCTTCTGCATGCAGCCAGGTGGACCTTTTACTGGAGGAAAACTCCAGATCTGACAGGGAAATAGTTCCAACTGCAAGTTTTGCTTCAGAATGTGATTACAAACAATAAAACCAGACCAAAAGAAGATTAAGTAAATATTAAAATAAGTGCACAGTTCCCAATTCATGCCCAGGGGAAAGAAATAAAGGTGAATTTTGACTGGGATTACAACCTGTTGTCCAAATGCATAATTTATTACAATGTTACAATATTTAACCTTTAAAACTCTGTGAACACTGGTTTTAAGTTGGAAGAAGTTTTTAATAATCTACTGATCTTTATTAATTCAAGCCTGTTAAATGTGTCATATGGAAAGAGTAACCACATACACACAAATGCTGGGGGATGTTTCTGCCCCCATTTGGAGATTAGTCAAGGTTATGCTCTATTTTTTTGTAACTTAAAATGTAAACGTTGGCCAATATCCAAACTTTACCATTGTAAATCTCTTAAAAGGCTTTAAATCCATTTTTGTGGAGACTTTGTGAAGATATTTAATGCATTAATCAACAATACAATCTTCATTAAATTAGATATTTCCATTAAGGTTAGACTATTTTATCATTGTCTTGGCCATACTCTATATAAACAGTGAAATTTAGCAGGTTGTTGTTTCATTTAAAATTAAAAAAAAAAAATAAAACAAGCACACAAGGTTTTTCATTTTATCACTTATTGAACCAAAATAAAAACTGGATAGCATTTACATGAGGTTCTTCTGCAGCAATCCAGAAGACAAAACACAGAAAAACAAAAGTAAATTAAACCTGAATTGTATGTTGGGCACACTAGTAGTATTTAATTACTCTATTGAGGTGGCTAAAGCCTGTCGACTCCATTTCATGTGCACAGAATCAAGAAGTTGTTTTGTTATAGGACTGAATTTCATTCAGTTAAATTATGAATTAAAACAAAATGTCAAAGCAAACTTTAAAAATCTCACAGTGACTTTATGTTTTATACAGGTTGCACAACATATTACAAGTATGTAATTGAATCTTCTTTAAATAGTAGCATTTGCTGCTTTGTTTTAAGCATTAAAGAGTACGGGGAGGAAATGGGCAATAGCCGCAGACTCTGGACGTTTAGCTCAGTAAAAAGGTTTGACATAGTTACCATGTTTTTAACATCAGTTTCTATTATCACATCACTGCGCTTTCAGTTATATTATTTTATTTTTATTTTATATGTTTACCTTTGTTTTCATCGCTGTTTGGACAGATTTAGAAAAAAAAAAAAAAAAAACACATAATGGTTTGGGTTCACATAGACCCCTGCAGAACATTCATCACATTTTACAATGCTCCCTTTTCCATTATCCAACGTTGCCTGGGTTACAGGAGATGAAGCCCATTTGCTTCTCAGTGGAGAGGTTTTTCTTTGTAAAACAAGATCGTATTGCTTAATATCTTTGGTGCATTTGGAGTGTTTGTCGGATAAAAAAGGCTTTTGTGCATTAACATTTAATATATTTGAATGAATTAATAAATACTCATGTCAATCAACATTTAAAATATATTAAATTAGTTAATTTCCTCTTTGTATTCTCCTTTGATTTCAGTTGTTTGTGATCAACAAAGAACGTGCTGATCAGATCAAAAGCACGAGTCTGTTTTTTTTTTTACATATTTGAACAGATGATAGTTAAGTTATTCCTGCTAGACTCAGTTTAATGAAAAAGCCAAACCTTAATCCCAATGCGTACAAATGTAAACAGACAATCGGTTTTATCCACACAAGCTGGAAAAAAAGGCGCCTGCTGTTTTGATTGCCCATTTCACTCACAGTGAATTATTATACATGCAATGAGATATGTGATTACCATTTTGAGCATCACCCCACCCTCTAACATCCACCCACACACACACACACCAACATACACATGCATACACGCGCAGTGAAGGTCAGCTTTAAAGGACAGGTTTGCTGTTTTCATTTTTAAAGTCTTAAAGTGTCTCCATGGCTCAACATCAGAAGCAGCATTTCATGCACCTGTTTTGAGTTAAATGCCACTCCGATGGGCGCGTTGCCAGCGTGAATTTCCATCTTAGTGGCGAAAATAAATGCTAATGGTTTTGCTTACTGTGATGCTACCGTAAACAGCCGCACCTAATCACTGACATGATACGTTATTTATTTATCTTTCTTTTTTTTTTCTTCGACCGAGCTTGGTGGACTTTAAAAAGCCATCTGTCGACTTACCTGTCAGCATCTGTTACTGTGACTGTCTAGCAATTATTATTATGGCGTTGTGTCCAGGAAACGGAGGAGAGACAGTATTCTAAAGAAACTTTGTGACATGATATGACAGGGAGATTAAGAGAAACAGGCTGATGAGCTTCCTTTAAATGTGTCAGTCCTCGACTGTTTTTCTGTCTTCACTCCCATTGTGTTCTCACATCAAAAGAAATGTTCCATTTTTGTTTCTCAGGGAGCTGTTGCTGCAGGAAAAGAGCTCTTTTAAGAGTATCATAATAGCACTTCTCTCCAGCTGCCCACCCTCTCTCTCTGTATATAACTTCTTTACTCACATCACATTCTGTATCTGTATCTCCGGAAGAAAAATAACAAAGGAGAAGGGACCTGCCTGCTTGTAGTTCGCCTCCCCCTTCCCATTTTTCAGCAATTCATCGCAACCCGTTTGTGGCCGCCGTATGGAGCCAGTAAGTCAGTGACAGTGAGGGTGAGAGTCTGAGATGACTGAAGGGGCATTCAAAGTCCTCGGAAAAGTGGACAGCTGTACTGCTTTTGGCATTTTTTCAGGCATATTGCTCGCTTGCCTGCCACCCTCCCCTGACCCGGTCCCGCTGTGGGAGGAATGTTAATGAAAGCGGTATCGAGTATTGCCATTAGAGTATAGGCTCTGAAATGTCATTAGCAATGAGGCCAGCCCATGCTAATCGCCAACATCTCGAGAAGGCGGCATATGACACGGGCACGGATCCTGAATGAGCTGCGATAGCGGACAACAGTGCTGTTTGCTGCTGCATCTGTGAATGTGCCGTGACAAAAAAAGTTAATCTCACACGCTGCTCGGAGGATTGATAATGCAGCCAAGGGTAATAGAAAAGCAGAAATGAAAACATCATTGATGGGAAGCTGATAGTTTCTCACCGAAATGGTCACACAGACTATCAGGTAAAGCTGTTTATGTGATGATTTGGTGAATAAAGATTTATCATACAAAATCCAGTTGATCTAGGTTGGCTTATTCACTCAGGAGTTATATAACCTCAATAAAAAACCCTTCCTGCATCTTATATTGAATTATGTTTGCAAATGAGCATTACATTTTTATTCACTCCAGACACCTCCTTGACAAACAAAATAACTTCCTGATGTTATGCACGCCATCTCCAGTTCTCTTTCACAGACATGCCCATGCATATTGAGTAAATGTTTACTAATTAGCATTTCAAAACAAATGATAATATAATAGATGCTTATCTTGTGTGTTTTCATAATGAATTGCCATTTGGCTGACATTACCTGGTAAACATACTGTACAGCCTACACAGTGGAGTGAAACTGTTTTAATTTCAACCAAGTGTACAGTCTTTGGATTAAACATTCTGCTCAAGGACAGAACGGCACAATGTTTCAGTCTGTGTCATTACAAAGCAAAGGGGGTCAATATCTAATCAGCAGTACAGCCGACGCAATCTTTGTCTTTAGAAACAACTATCAGGCTACTTACTGGTGCAACTGCACGCCAGTGGACGAGAGTTACAGCTCACAAGTGAGTGTATAAGTGACCTTTATATATTAACGCTATCTATTTGATACAATCTGAATATAAATCAGGGATAAAGAAAAAAAACAACAAACACCACTGAAAAACTAGAGCGGAGCTGGATGAATTTAAAGCTGATTTAAATCCAGATTGTGTTGCAGTTTGTTGTGCTGAGGATCATCCATTTCATAAATTCTCTGGGAATTGTTTCTTCCCATAGACGGCATATAAAAGACGGATGGAGTCATGAGAAAAAGCCAAACATGGAATAGTGTTACGGTTTTAAAACCCCTAATGGCCTCCAAGCTCTGGCTCCAAAGCACCTCTGACTGCAATAGACTGCCAGTCAAGCGTCAGCATCTCTAAGGATGTACTCAATCTTTTTGTTCCAGCAGGTCCTTATGGTGTCAGCAGGTAATTCCAAGTCTTTCTGTCTGATTAGGCTTTTGAAAGCAATTCCAAAATAAAGCCAATAGTGACCTTTTATCAAACCTGGTTGACAGTGTGGTTGGTAGGATTGAAAAGATTAATGTCTTGTTTACAATATTTACAAACTGAATTTCACATTTTTTGCTGTGGTGGTTGTTTTTTGTCCCATAGCTTTCATGGACAACCCTGATGATTCCTCAGTGCCTGTTTGTCCAACATTGGTTGTGGTTGTTAAGCCTTCTTGCAGTGTGTCTCCTTTTGTCCTGGAAACTCCTCCTGAAACTTCCCTTAGCTACCATTGGAGCAAGCCTTGTTAAATTAAACCTTATCTTGAGTAATACATGACCCCTATATGTTGTCACTATTACTTTCAAAAATGTCATGCTAGTATTACGATATCCAAATGACAACTATCCATTTTCAATGTCCTCTTTATCCTTTCAGCATCTCTTGGTGCTGGACAACACACTATGGGCAGGTCATCAGTGCATCAAACAGCAATACAGGGACTAACTGGATATACATATATGCATGCAAAAACAGCAACTTGGACTCACCAAATGTAAGAGGAAAACAGACTATCTGCAGAAAACCAAAGAGTAAAACAGGCAAACTCCATCCAGAAAGCCAGCCAGCTGAGGTCTGAATCGTTTTGCTGCAAAACAGTAGAGTTAACTCCCTTTTCACTGGCAGTCCTGTAAAAACAAATAATCTATCAATGTAATTTATGAATGTATTATTATGACAACGGCAAGAAATTATTAAGCCTTCCCTCCAAGAGTCTCCTGCTGGTCCCTTATCTCAGCTCATTCGTCCATAACTCATCCACCTGTCCGCCCTTAGTCATCAGAGATCAACAAGCCCATCCCTGGCTCACTTTCCATCACAACCAAAGTAGGAACAGTTTATAGTTCTTACCCTTTCAATTTCTACTTCTGGTCCAGTCCTCTGACCATCTGCTTCTGCAAGGTATATACATGCCAAACTTCATTTTGACCATAATAATTTGAACCATTTTAGCATGACATTAATTCTTGTTGTTCATGTATGCTGGCAAATTGACTAACACTACTGTCACATGGATTTGAATGTAAGGAAATGAGGACAGTTTTGTGGAACATCAAGTCCTGTCACATCTTTGACGTACTGTATGTGGGATAGGCTGGCAACCTGTCCAGGGTGTGGCAGCCTCTCACCCGTTGACCGCTGGAGATAGGCACCAGCACCACTTATAACCCCATTAGGGATCAGCATGCTGAATAATGGATGGATGTAATGCGTCCACATATAGCATTAGCCAAATTGATCAGTCTTACTTTCAGTTTCAACCATCCAGCATGTCGAGGTTACATGAGATTGAACAATGTTATCATTTGGGTCATTGCTCCAATGTCCAAGTAGTAGTAGTGTGGAATCTGTCCGGATGACGCATGACATATGTGTTATGTTTGCCACATAACACATATACACCGAGTCTTAGAAATCTTTTTGCTCATCGTTGCTCTATGTGCTCACCATTTCAATGTATTTTTCCCCTTATCTGACAAGATTGTACAGTTTATATGCAGGAAATATAAAATGTAAAATAAAAAAAAATAAAAAACAGGCAGAATTTGTGTTTAGGAGAATTAATATCTTAATTTGTAATTTGGAAATGTGTTTAAAAAGGACTGAAACTTTTCTTTAGTTATGTTCTCAGTTTAACAGTTAAGGAGACGAGTCCATTAATGGCAACGTAACATGTTCCACTAATTATCTTGCAAGGAGATATTAGATCATTCATGCTTCATCTAGTTTGGGTCATTGTGCGTGGTGAAGCCTATCTCAGCGGTCAATAAGCAAAACAAAGGATATCCTCTGGACATGTCACCAGTCTATTGTAGCAGAGAGACAAACAGGACAAAAACATGTACACTCTGAGGCATATATAAGGTCAGTTTTGAAATAAAACATTAACTAACATCACTGTTTAAGGAGAAAACCTAAATATCAGGAGGAAACACTATTACTTTAAAGGACCTTCCAAGTCTAAATCATCTCTTATGATTTAGACTTCATTCTCTTTCCAATTGCCTCCTGTGCAACACCCTCAGTCTCTCTTCCATAAATCTAAAACTTTGAGATAGCCACCAGATAATACTTGGGAAACCTAACATATATATGTTTCTCAGCTAGAATGGCAAGACATCTTGGCAGCTACTAAAAATCCCCAAATCACCAACTTAAAATACAGAACACCTGCTTAGAGATTTTAAATATAAACCATTGTGTTGCTTGAACTAAAGGCAACTTTTATTGTTCCTTGAAAATGCTTCATCAGTTTTGAACTGACTAAATCTATTGGATGAGAGGAAAAACACATTCAAGGAGAAAGAGAGGTTCAGCTGATTTCAGTTCAAGTGCCAAAAGTGGTAAAGGTGTCAACTTTAAACAAAACAATGAAGGCTATAACAGCCATTTTATATAAAGTATATCTTCTTACAAGATTTTTTGCAAAAATCTTTTTACATTTCACTTCCAATATTAAGAGAACATAAATAGCCATACAATGCAATATTTATGACAAGCTATTTCTTTTGGAATAGAGTATGAGGGTGCAACTTTGCAACTGATGACTGAAGGGAGATAGCTATCATCTTTAATTTCAGCATGTAACCAAAAACTGGGTTAGAGCCACTGGTGAAATGTTGCCTGGAGAAGCTGCTTGTCCAATGAAGGATACACATTCTGTGTTATAAACTGTGACGTGCAAGACTGGATTTGGTTCAACCAAACAATGTCCCCTGTAGCATTTGGATGTCACCTTCATCTGCTTCTTCCTGGTGTTGAAGTGAAAGTCTTTTTCACACATGAACACTATAGATTTTCTAAAGTACAGCATGTCCTTTAAAAATCTTTTGGTTGAGCTGCTGTAAATGCATGTCCTTCAAAGCAGGAGACTGAGTCCTGAAGAGCCTGACGAGTCAGAAGAAACCTCTTCTTTGAAGGGACAGGGGGATACATGATGCAAAAAGAAGAATGTGGAAATCTATGCGTTTTGTTGCCAGGATGTCAAAAATGACAGATGGACTGCTTTCATGACAGTTTTTACATAGATCTGTAGTACAGTGAAACATTTAAAACTGCAGGTAGTTCCTCTTTATGCTGCCACTGACGAATCGGGTTTTCTCAGTCTTTGAAATGGTCTTGATTATAAGTTCTTTAGGCATTCTGTTCATGTTTCTGTGGTTTTCTTCAGGCTTTTCTCAGTCTGGATACCTGAACAGGACAGCATATTGTAGACTGTGTGTAAGTAAAAGTGGGTGTGTAGGACAACAAAAAGAGGTGGCCAACACTATCTGTAGCTACAGTTGCCACATATCAAAGAAAAAAATAGCGGACACCAGCCAGCGACAAGCCTGTTGTTTCTTCTGTTGAGAGGACAGTGACCATGTGAAATCAGGACATTTTGAAAGTATTACAGTTCACATTTAATATGTTATGTACTTTATAACCAATGGAAATTGAAATGCACTGAAAGAAAAACTTAGCTACAAACTGTATTTTATTGTAAAATTTGTATTAACTGGTCATATTTAGCTGATTAAGTTTTATGATTTGCATCTATATGCAATATGAAGTGGCCAACACTATCTGTATAAGAAAAATTATGGAAAGTTATTATGAAAGTTAGTGTAATTGGATGAAGCTTATTTTAACCCTTTTCAATTTTGGCCGTTTTTAACTCTTTCAGTATAAATTGAGTATAAAAGCCTCTATAAAACACAACAAGAGAGTGTTGTATAGAGGCTTTGACAAACACTGATTTAAAATAATTTTTTGTTCAAAGTCTACTATAAGGAAATTTGATTAAATCTGAATGTTCAGCTGGGGGAAGGAGGAGCTTTGTGCCACTGCCTGTTTGTGGAAATAGGTGGCACTTTGTGAGAACAAGCGTTTATGCATCCCTACATGGCTGCCAAAGGATTTTGTTTTTGAACATCCCTGAAAGAATCAAGTCAACACTCCCGGTCTGGTTTGATGAAGGGATAACATCATAACATGCTATAATACTCAAAAAGTTGGTTTTACACAACACCTCCCTGCAAAGTTATTATAAAAGGTTGGAATGAATGCCACAGAAATCTGGATTCCCAAATAATTCTCCAAAACACCTCTGAAAAATTTCTGGGCCAGAATATGTGAGTGAAAATGGCTCAATGTCCAACATATCTAATGAAGGCATCCAGTCTAAGGCAGACGCAGATCCTGTCTTCCACATATTTAGTGATTTTTTTTAGTAGACTTGAATTTGGTTCCAGTGATAAAAAAAACAACTTTGCATACGCTGCATACATTCTCTATGCCTGTGGTAAAAGACTAAAACCAACTAAATCCCCATTTAAATACACAGAGACTAACCTTGTATTCACAGCGCTAACACATTCCATTATCCCCACCTGTCCACTCTTATCTGACGTCGCATTTCACTACAGGAGCTTTCAGTCAGAGGAGTGCTTTATTTGAATACTCTTGCTTTCTGAGCAACTTAGAAACTGTTTAAAAGATTTAAAACAGTGGCAGGGAGAGTGGAGGAAACAAAAAACATTTTTTTTTTTATCATCTTAGGTGTTCCAAAAACCCCCGGAGCCTGCTAAAGCAACACAGGCACGAGGGAGGTGCACGCAGTACACCCCAACAACCCACCAGTGAAGGTCAAAGTCATTATCTGTGCTAACAATTAATGCTAAGGTGAAGAAGAGGATACAGGCAGGCCCATATCTTATTTTATGCATTCCAATGAGATAGTGATGTGGGGACCGTGCAGAGCACTGCATGCTGTGTTAAATTATTTATCATACTGGTTGTTTTGATTTTTCCTATAAACGCAGTGTTTTGCAGCCTAATTGAGACGCGAACGCTGCCTGCTAGGTTTTTGCTGATTATTCTGGGCTAAAAACACTGACCTGTCCTAATAAATCCCCAAAACACAATCATACATAAATGTCAACAGCAAAGCACTCACCGTCATTTTCACCACCTATCAAATTTATCACACCTCGCCCTCTCATCTTGTTGGCACATTTAGAGCGCTGGGGGAAAAAGTAATTGATTTTATAGAAAATGCAAAGTTACACAATGTCAAGCCATAAACAAAAAAACACACAAAACTGAATCATTTTAACACCACCAAAATAAAATATGCTTACTGTCCTGTTGTGTGTTTTCCACCAGACCGCTACAATTACCAACACACACATTTTTTTACATTAATGGTCCATTATGCTGCAATTACCACTGCAGCATCATGCCATAACTAAAAGTAATGATCTAAATCTGGGCAACTGCACTTACAGCTCCCCTTGATGACTCATTGTGTTCGTGACAAGATTTTAAATGTTCAAACTGGCCAATAAATGCGGACGTTTATACAAAGTGGGTTTGAAACGGGTCCTTTCCATCTCCTCTCTTCCTCACCGTCATCTGAATAATCATGCTCACATATGACCCCGCTCACTTCGAGTAAGCCGCTCTCCATCTGCTGTGGTAGGAAATGAACACAAGCTGTTTTCAGCTCAACACATCTAACTCACACACCTGTTACTGTTAGACAGACTTAGGCTTCTCTTGGCAGCTCGCACAATATTATAAATTGCTGCCTGCTGCCTCCACCAAATGTAATGGGCTATATCAGGTTTACCAAGGAAAATCGCTCCACTCCTTCATGCTACTGTGATTCTAAGTAATTGTGACCTTTACAGAGAATAATAACTCGTCATTTAGATTTTCTTAGCAACAAACTTGCTCCAGTTTGCTCCTGTTGCGTTCCCATGGACACAAAATGAAGGAGGGGTTATGCTACTACCACACCTAGCTGTGAGAAGTGATGGAACCGGATGAGGACGCTTCGAAGTAATTACTGTTCACAAAAATTATTTACATCCACAAATAACTTTTACCTTTATGAATGTTATCTAATTAGAAGTCTTCCCTCTAAGCATTCATCAGTCTTACCCGTCAGTGGAACAAATCTGCCCTGCAGAAAAATTCTTCAAAATGTTTTGAGCTGCGTCATGCAGTTACCAACCATCTTCTCTCATAAAGTCAAATGAGAACTGACAAGAATTTATTTTCAACCATCAATGAAGCTAAGTGACAATCTGGCACTACGGTGTTCATCCATCTATTTCATATACCTCCCTAATCCTGTTCAATGTTGCAAGGGGGAGCAATGCTTATGGAGAGCGTTCAAAGAACAAGAAGTGAGTTACACCCTCATCAGGCTGCCATTCCATCATAGCATCATTACAGTTTTAATTTACGTTAGTGAGATCAAACAAATAGTGGTAAAGCGATGCAATATACATGGTTTTATAATTTGTGTTTTCTATGCAAACTTCTATTCTGTAGTGCCGCAACATTCATCAGACGATAACTTTAGTCTGACCTTTATTATCTTAAATGACCTTGGAAGGTTATTGGTCAAATCAAAGTCAATTCTTTACCACCTAGATGGCGTCCCAAAGTCTTAAAACCATTGGGAAATGGCCCAGTCATTTTTTTTATTCAGTTAACCAAAAAAGAATAGTCTAACTGCCAAGTAGAGCTGCATAATATATTGGATTGTAATTGCAACGGTGGGTCCAACTTTGATATTGCAAATAGTTTCTAATTTTATACATATTAAATATTTCAAGACTCCTGCACTCATTAGATATCCGCATAGTTGTTTAGTTGTATGGTGTCTGGCCGTCCTTTGTGCCCATCCCACTGCTGTTAGTTATAGAGAGCTACCACATAACCCTGTATTTTGCAAGTCTAGTGGTAAAATGTTCTACTTACACAAATAATATCAAGCAAATTTAGAATTCCAGAAACTGTAATTCAAGAAATCGTAATAGTCGCATAATTTAATAAAAATATGTGATTAGTCTTCCCTTAAAATAGTAATTTTGACAAATTCTGCATGTGAACTTCTTTCAATTTAGTAAAGTGAATACATTTATTATTGTAGATACTTGTAGAGATTATTATAAATAAAATCATTAATTGTGTTACTTGTTATAATTTGTGGAGTTTTGAGCGATTTAAAATAACTAGGTATAGTCAGCAAGTGGTCAAAACTAAGAGAGAGACTGTTGTACTCCCAAGTTTGCATCTGATCGGTCGCTCATTTTCACATAACTGTTACTTCAGAAATGAATATTTAATTTAACATGCAGTTATAGCTTTGCTGCATCGTGAGGTGGTGATAATGTTGACATTACCCATTTCAAAATTCAAACCACAAAGATCCTGAGCTTGAAGATTCATTTGACGTCATTTCCCCCAGGTCATTAACTTTTTCATCTTACATTTGAATTTCAATGGGAACAGATGTATGGCAAAGAGAAACAGATGAGGAATAATCCATAAGAAAAAGCTTCACATTCATTTTGGAAACTAAAGTGGGCATGTGGAGCACAGGCCTCTGTGTCATTGATTTAAATAATCTCTGGATATTCATTCCACACATGTACACCACAAATAGGTTTTAAGATTCTCTAGCCAAGATTCCAATGATCACTTACTTCAGGTTTGAATAAAATTGGAAAAAGTTTGACAATGCATGTGGAATGCATGTTTGGTGAAAGATCTGGGTGAATGTGTGGTATATTTATCCCATATTGTTTTGACTGTGTATTTGTTGTTTTGGGATGTGCTGATTATGTGCAGGTTGGGAAGGGGAAGACAAAAAAATATTGACAGAACTGTATATTTAGCGTTTTGCATAATTCCTTTAACAAAGGGTTTCATTTTTCTCCAATTCCACTGTGGAGAAGTCTACCTTAAGGAAGGTGTATGATTAAGTGTGTTTTCATATCCTGTACCAGCAAAATCCACAGATTGGAACAACTGTCATTTGTGAAAGAAAGCCTGCTTGAGTTTAACAGCTGTTGGTAAAGACGTGCAGAACTATGGTCTGTAGAGACCTGCGAGGTTTTCAGAAAGGGCAACGACTCGCACTGAAAATAAGGAAAGAATTGGACAGAAAGTATTTGCTCTTTTGGATAGGTCTTTCAGGAGTGATGAGATTTATTGATTGACTTGTGAACATCAAAACTGGTAACTAAAACAGCTTAGGAACAATTTGCGATAAAATATTTAAGTTTCATCTTCTAGTTTGTGTAACAGTTAAACTTCTATTCAGAATTAATATAAGCCAGCAATTTTTGTGTTTCGTTGTGTTATTTTGTAGCTGGTACTGGATAAAACCCAGCAAACCCAGTAAAGTTCTTGATTTTGAACTGACTTTCTCTATAAGGATTAAAGTTTTAGACGAAATAAATTTTTTATAATTTGTTGTGATGCCAGGACCATAGCTTCTTTGAAAAGAAATTGACGGGTTGCTTCTCACAACAAAGTTGGAAGGGTGAGCATCTTAGCAAGTTTCTTCCATGTACAATGGATTTCAAAAGTGTGCAAAATAATATTTTGAAAATCATTTCAAAATTATCTCAAATGTAGCACAAGTTAAAAAAAAAGTTGCAAGAACCTTACTACGTAAAAGTGCACACTCTTAAAACTATTACTTTGTTAATGTGTGTTTTAATCCAGCTATATCATTCAGACGTGACATCAATTACAGTAAATCTGATTGACCAAAAGTAAAGTTCAGATGTCCTCCAGTAGTTCATTTGCATCTTTAGCAGAAGACAATTTGCAGAGGTTACCAAGACAAGATCCATCAGGAGGAGGGTGCAAAAGAAGTTCCACAACTATATTCATAGTCTGTATACACAACAGTTACTTTACAAAAAATGCTGTCTATCAAAGCTGGATGAAAGGCCAAGACAGAAATTGGTCAGGGAGGCTGCCAAAGGGCTGACAGCAAAACTGAAGGAGCAGCAGGAAATTCTGGCAAGAACCGCATATATTCTACAAGTGACAAGCATATCCTCCATATGTCTTGGATAGGAGTTGGTTTGCAAGAGAGAAGCCTTGTTCTTGTCAAAGACAACATACGGGTCTGACTAGGATCTCCCAGAACCTTCCTCAAGGTAAAACATGGTACAGGTAGAACCATATAAAGTTAAATCTCTTTATGTGTGTGTATTCATTGAATATGCAAGCTATGTGGACCAAAAGGGTAGACAAGTTATAAAAGAGCAGAGCTGAGTAACATTGGCAGAGTATTTCCATCTCATTCACCATCAAATCAAGATATCATCCTATTATTTTCTATTTTTGAATTTTATGCATCGCAAGAGTCAGAAAGTTTTACATTTCTGCATCAGTTGAACATAATCAAGTTTGCTCACTAGCAAACAGGTGAGAATAAAATGAGGTTTGCACAAAGTGAATTAAGCCCGCACAGTTACTGCCCACATATCTGGCAGCATACTGACACAAAATCACTCGTAAATTTTACTTGAAAGATTAATACTTTTAAAAATGATTTTACAACCGTCTCCAAAATCCAAATAAGCTGATAAATTTTACTGGATCAATGTTACACTCACCACATGTACCTTTAAACCAAAACAATAACACAATATGTAGTTGTAACACAGTATAGAAGGGTATTATATATTTTAGATGAACGGGCCAATAGGTTCGGCTATCGGAGCACAGCGGAGCATCTAAATGACACACAAAGGCAGTTGGATGAATTTAAAGAACAACTGGCTTTAGTGACATAAACCATAAAATTGACAAACTGTTGTACAAGACGCACAATTATGAAAATAAAATTACATACAATAAAATACAAGAAATAATAACAATACTTGGCCAACTGCCAATTCTGAGTTTTAAATC
>CAEGAE010026146.1:0-30372 GCA_903067095.1 Girardinus metallicus
TATATAACTTTTTTTTTAGTATCGTGAGCACATACTGCAAAGCACTAATATGATCTGAAACAAATTAGAAGCCCAGGATGTTGGTTTAATTTTCTATCTTGATGAAAATTAAATGTGTTGCTGTTATATTCATACATCAACATTTTCTATAGGATGCAGATAGAGATGGTTCTCATTGCCGTCCAAATCTGCTTTCTTCATAGGTGCCAAACACTGACTTATAAAAGCACAGTTTGTAGTCACCAAGTGGATTTTTTTTTAAAGCAAATTGTGCCTGATTATCACAAACTCAGAAACCCTAAATGTGAACATTCTGAGCCATATTTCTGTTTGAGCTTGTGGTTCAGTGTTCTTTTCAAATCCCGCTCACTAAAAGCTTTCTCATGCTGTGTGAAACTGAATAGTTTTAACACTGCAGTGGTAGTGGATATTATGAGCAACTTCCAAGAAGAGAAGAAAAAGAGGTTATTTGTTCAACTGAAAAAGCAGGTGGCCTGCTCAAAAATATTTCAGAATGGTCTTGACAATGGTTATTCATCTCCGAGGATCAGCCTGAATAGGAAGCGTCCTCAGAGCTTAAAAAATGAGAAACGCTGACGGATCCAGAGGAGGGAGAGAGCGAAGGGGAGCGCTCTGTTTGATTCAACTCCCACGTTCTGAGGAGAATGCTTTGAATTCGGTTGTAGCTCGTGTGAAAATAATGTTTGAGCTGAATGTTTAATGTGAAAGACGAGGGGTCTGGTTCGTATGCACCAGGGAAGGTCAGCCAATAAGAAAACAAGGCAATCACTTCCAGTCTTATTTTCATTAATTATTACTGCTCAAGTTGTGCTTAGGTGGATTAATCTCTGCAGGGTAGTGCATAAAGAACTGTGTGAATGGGGAATCCATATCTTTGAAGCACTTCTCTGAAGCTGAAATTACAGTGCCTTTATGTCAGTCTTCACGATTCGGTTCTTTTTCCACCTTCTTCTGAGTGCTATTCACACAGACACAAAAACACCTGTTACCTTAAAGAAGTGACTCTCTCCTGACATTTAGTGGGAAAACACAAACTCCAGGCTTTTTTTTTTATTATTAAATCCAGATCTTTGTAGCATGATGCTATTTGTTTGTTCACACGATACACTGATGGACAAAACAGATTGTTAAATGGTTTGATAAAATATGTAACTGTTAAAATATTGTGAGTATTCTGTGCCCTACGTTTATTTGATTAAAAAAAGGCAAATTATTTGTATCATTGAAGTACGTTCACAGACTGTATGTGTATCATGTATCTGAGGAAAGTTGCAATATAATGTAGGTATTTCTGCTTTTATTAATGACTTGTGAATAACTCGACATGAAAAACAATCATGTTTGACTTTAAAGAACTCATTTTGTTTATGTACAGACTTATGTCTGATTCAAGTAAATTAGCTTTTATAAAAGTTGACACATAGAGGAACACTAAATCTAGCAGTAGTTTATTTTATTTTTTTTTGCTTTCATACAAGGCTCAAGTATTTAAACTGTCAGTGCCATACGGATGATGGAGCTATGATGGATTCCAGGGTCCTGACCACAGGAGACATGTTTGTTGGTCAAATAGTATGCTGGGTTTGTAATGGTTGCAATTCAAGAAGAAGGTTCTACTTTACTTATATTTCACCTCTGATCTCTAGGTGACTTATTTTAAGAAATGACGACTTTTTATAACTCATTAAGATTTTCTATTGTAAAGCAACTAATTCTTAAAATGCAGTTTGCACTTTCATAGTCTATACTTGATACATTTCCTCTTTATATGAAAACTGTTTGGTGTGTGATGCCAATAAACTAAGTTTTACTGTGTTGGTAGTTATCACTTTTTTCTTTTCTTTTCTTTTTTTAAATATTTGAATAAACAAAGAAGTCCTGTTCGGTTCAGTTGAAGTTCCTAAAGGGCAGAAATATTTAAGCCAAGAAGAAAAATCTTAATAGAGGGTGGGAAAAAAAAAAAAAAAACATCCTCAGCATTGTTAATCAAATCAGACAAGTTATTTTAAATCATATTTGTTTTTTTTACATAAAAACTGCCTTTTGAGTCACACTCCACTACAACGACATACAGTTGATGACCTGTCATTGAATCGCACAAGGTGACAGCCTATTGTTGCAAACTAAAAACAGATTGTTATCTTGATGGGGGGGACGCCCTTTCAAAAGGAGTGGTGTCAAATTGGCACCACTTACTGGCAACAGGAAAAAAAATAGAGTGAGCGCTCTTACTTCCCCTAAAACTTCTGTGCAGCAAAAGGCAGCGAGATTATTAAAGGTGAACACAGCCACTCTTTGTGCCCAGAATATGAAAATACTACAAAGTTGGTTTCAAGGGAAGGAACGACCCAAGGACGAGGGGAGAAAATGCAACACAGCCCATGCTGTGTTGAGAGACGGACTGCTCTCATGGAGCCAAGGCCAACAAAGTGGCAATGGATGTTTGCAAAAACATTTTCTAATGCGTAAACCCCACTATAAAAGTGAGTTATACTTTTTACAGCACAAAATGTTACAAATTCACCATATTAAATAGATCAGATGCTTACCTGAAACATTCCTCTTGCGTGATTGCACACCTTTTGGCTGGTGGAGTTACTTTTTTTTTTTTAATCAGTGTCTGAGCCAACTGAGTGAGGAACTGTTTGATTGTATATCAGGGTTTTTTTTTCCAACTTCTCCCATGTGTGCCTATTGTCACAGCTGCTCTGAAATGTTCAGTTGTCTCAGATGCCTTGTGCTTGGTTTTTTTCTTCTCTTTATAGTATTCTGATCTTTGAACATGGATATAAAAAAACTTGCAAGCTACAAGCCTGAGCACAACAAAAAAAAAAGTTTTAAAAAAGAAAACACATTGAATGAAATGCATTTTTATTTTTAAGTTTTTACATCCATTTATAAACAAACTAGGATATCAACAATAGCTTCAATAGTGATGTAAAGCTTTCTCAGTACGACTGATGCATGAGAAAAGCTTCATCATACCCACACTGCAGATGGTTGAATTTAAGTGTGACATGTCTACCTTTCGTCATGTGTTATGAGGTATGTAAAATTATTTTATGTGCAAGAAGAAAATAAGTTCAACGACAGAAGTTAATGATTTGCAGCAGGAGGAGGAACAAGGTAACGATGTCCAGGTAGAGGTTGAGAGCAGCGAACACGTACTCCTCAGGAGAGATTTCATACTTCCTGTGTTTCCCCCCGAGAATTAGCTGAGTGTCAAACACCAAGTACTGCAGAGAGACAGGCAGACAAAGACGCTGTAACATCCCTGACATCTGAAGACAGCCTACTTATATGATGAAAGAGAAAAGGGCATTTATTAGCTTGGCTCTGAAAACAAACAGACTTTTTTTTTTCTTTTTTTCTAGGGAAGAGACTGTGCATATAAACAACAGACATAAATTATTGTACAGCTTGAGTGTTGCAGTTGAAAATAAGTTGTGACTTGCTGCTGACAGCGTGTTCGGCTCTGCATGCAGGTTTCAGTCTGTTCCGCTAGCTGACGGGATGGGTCACAACATTTGCTGTTAATGCCAAAAGCACTTAGGAAAAGTGGCTGCACAAATGAAGCCCACTGCTGTTCTGAAGTGTATAATTGAAATGAAAGGGCACAGGGGGGCATATGAGTTACACTAAGGACAGGGCCTAACACTGGTGGCAGCCCACGTGGCCTGTGGGATCAGTTTCTGTCTTTTTCAAAACTTATTTTCATTTGATTTTTGATGCAGATCGCTGCAGACAATCTCTGGCTGTCATGGGGGTTTGAGTGTACTTACTAAAGAAAACAGCACAGTTCCCAAGTAGGCATAGAAGATGTAGAGAAACTGCAGAAAGAAACAAGAGGTAAAAAAAAAAAAAAAGCAGGGATGTAACAACAAATCTTTGTAATTATTTATTCCACAAATGCGTGTAAGCACATTTCAAATTCAGATTACAACCAGAACAAAATGCCTTTTCTAAGAAAATGCAGTGTGAATGCCGTCAGCTGAATGTGTTTGGTGAAAGTTTGAATGGGTGTTGGAAGGAGGGTTGGAATTTAACTCTAACTCCAACTCAACCCTCATTCCAACCGTAATTCCAAGTTTCCTTCAAAACCATGGTTAATAAGACTCTATAAAATCAGTCCAGAGAATATTGCAGCCTCAAATATGTTTTCTTTCAGAGCTTTGTGCTCTTGTCATTGACAGGAATTTAAATTGCATTAATCTATTTCTCTGTTAGTTTTGTCTTTTTCTTGTTCTGTTTGTCTTGTTTTAGCAGCGTTGTGTGTTTTTGACTTGTGGATGGAAAAGTTAAAAATGACCAAAATAAATATCTTTAAAAAAAAAAAGTATCTCCTATACATCTACCTCTAAAACTTACCTGTCTGTCCCTGCTGAAGGAAAAGCATCCCCACAGCATGATGCTGCCACCATCATTGTGTGGCTGGGTTGATCAGGTTGATGTGCAGTGTTAGTTTTACCCCCACAGATAAGGTTGTTCTTTGTTTTTGGCTTCTGTGACTTCTGAAGGTGTTTCATGGCAACTGAATGTATGTTCCTTCCACTTTAGAATAATGCACTACTTTATATGTTTCCATCATGCATCACACTTTCACTTTACTAAAATGTGTTGAACAAATAAACTTGACTTGCCTTACTTTGGCCTATCACATAAATACTAACACCTTTGC
The DNA here is from genome assembly GCA_903067095.1 of Girardinus metallicus. Taxonomy (NCBI): domain Eukaryota; kingdom Metazoa; phylum Chordata; class Actinopteri; order Cyprinodontiformes; family Poeciliidae; genus Girardinus; species Girardinus metallicus. The sequence continues at coordinate 4,700 of CAEGAE010026146.1, forward strand.
AAGGCACTGCATGGAAAGTGAAGTTAGAGCTATTTTAAAATTGCAGCGTTCGTTTTCAGTTCCATTTTATCAAATTAAAACACTCAACACTGTTGACATTTGCTAATTCTCTAAACATTATGAGCAGCAAATGCCAAGAGCAGGGTTTTATAGTGGATATGCATCATTCGGAGAGATGTGTCACCCCTTGGAGGTTTAAGAAGGTGTGTGTCCATCTTTATAGTCCACTCAGCTTATAGGTCACTGGCAAAACAGTCAGATAATAAAACCAGGCAGACTGTAAAACATTTCTACTGCCCTGTCTGGTCTTACCACATACATGCATTAGCGCAACATTGTTACCTGTGATCGGATGATGGCACACATCAGTAAGAAGGAAAATAAGGACCAGGCAAACATCCACAGGCACCCAGCTCGAGCGGTAAAGTCCCACTGATGTCAGAAACAAAGGAGAGGAAAAATGAAAAAAATATGATGATGCAGCGCTGAAAAAAAAAAAAAAAAAAAAATTAAAAAATGAATAAATAAAAGCTGCACAGGAATTCTTTCATTTATCCTGAAGGCCATCTGCGGCATTGCGGCTAAGCTGAGGGGCTCTGCAGAGAGTGAAATGACAAAGACATACTGGAGTTCCACATAAAAAGAACATCCTAATAGCTCTGGATATAATTGTCCAGAGCTATTAATCAACAAGCTGCAGCCGAGGCACAGAGGAGGACAGTGGATATGACCTACTGGCCCACGTGGCCTTTTGAAACAGACAGCAAAAAGATGGTCCGTGTAGAAAGAACACTGATCACCTGAGGAGCTACGAGCTGAACATGCGAGGTGGCCTGTTTGACATTTATTTTGCAGTGACAGAGATCAAAAGGCTCTGTGGGTAGTGTGAACTGCAGTGAAAGAGGTGTTGGGAGCTGCAAGATGAACGACCAGTTGTAAAACCTAACTGGTTGTGACTGTGGCCACTCACTGCCAATACAGTCCGAGCGGGGTGGTCACTTTTTACAACGCAAAGTTTGTATGCATTTAGAGCTACATTGTTTTATTCTTAATAAGAACCAGGAACATTAGCAACACACTATAACCCATACTTTCAGAACCCTCCTTACAGACATTCAGATAAAAAAAAAAAATAAAAAATCATAATCATAAAAACAGCAGCTTTTACTAAATATTCAGTCTATAACTGGGAAAAATATAACCTTCCCCTAATGCTATAAAGAGTGGAGCAACAAAAAGACCACATAATAGTCATTTTGCCTCTATGTCATGCAAACAAAATGAACTTAATTTGAAACACATATCAGCTTTGTAGTGAAGTATTTTCATAAAAACACTTTTTTTCCCCCACAGAATGCTATTTGATGAATACTTTATACTACAACCGTTTTCCACTGATGTTTGTCTTTTGTGGAGTCTTTCGATGTACAAGATATTAATAACTCCCGATCAAACCAGAAAGTACCTGAGTGATCTCCTTTCTATCAGTGTGACAAAATTAGATTACATAAAATTACTTTAAATCACCAGTGGTCAAAGTGGGTAGAAAATAACACCGACATGCAGTCAAAATAAAAGGTGTTGAGGCAGATGGATGTGTTTAGAACGAAATCGCAAAAAGAAATTAAATGACCTGCAAACCCACTAATTTGCTTGAGTGTTTTTCAAAATTACATTTTCTTATGTAACAGCTCAAAACCTTTAGCTGACAAAGAATAACAGAAGCACCATTCAGCTCCACCGTAAACTAGAAAATTAGCTCATTTTGGAAAATATGTAGAATCTACTTTGTGCATCATGCATCTCACTGCAGAAATGTGTCTAAACAAACACTTCTTTCTTTCTAAAGTAAAACAAAATCTGCTTCCAGGAATTCTTCAAAAACTGAATAGTTGTGTTTTCCAGTTCATTCACAACACGGTAACAATTTGAAGCGACATTCGTCAACCTAACTAAAATGAATCCCCAAAATAAAGTTATAGCAACCGGTTTGTCTCTATTAGGTCATGATTCTAAGTCACAACATTTACAGAACATATAAGTATGCAAATAGGCTTGTTAATCATATAAATGTACAGAAAACGCACACATACACATAAATATATATTGCAGCAGTCTTCAGGCAAATTCTATTACTGTTTACATGTGAGTTACTAAAGTAGCAAAATCTCTTCTCAAGTCCTCTTTTGAGTAAATGAATTTATTAGCAGATTCATTATAAATGCTGTGACTTTGCAAGTAATCACAGATTTACAGTGAAAGCCTCAGCTCAGAGGAGTTCAGGGAGGAATTATTTGACTGACACAAACACTGATTTCAGCAATAATCACAGTTTTGCCTGGACAGCAATCCCATCGAAGCATTAAACCTCAGCCTACGCTGCATTAGGAAACCTGGCCAACATGTTCCAGATGACTGCAACGGAAACACATCTCGCAGCGCGGATATTTATGAGAGGCCGATAAGCCGCTGTAGTTTATAAAATGTCACTTTTGGCTGTGCTGCAAAACATAAGCCCAGAGTGTGTGACTGATCTTACCTTTGACTGCATGGCAAATAGACTCACGCCAAAGGAAACAACAGCCGTTGCGCCCACAGCCCACAGAACCGCCTCGGCTTCAAAGTACCTGCAGACAGAAATATCAAACAGATGCTGCATGTTGGAAATACATTTTGAAAGTAACCAGTTGTCAGTAAGTAGTTGGCATTTTGCAAATGCCAATATTTTTTTTTTTTTACCTGGGATTTCTGTGCAAGATTGACTAAGACTAGTATGTAATTGTGAAGAGGTATAAAGTGACTTATTGATATTATTTTTTGTTACTAAACCAGATTTGAAAATTGAGTCAGAAATTTGGATCCGGCCTCTGCACTCAATGCTTTGTAGAGCCTCTTATCGCAGCAATTACAGCTGAACATCTGTTAAGTTATATCTCTCCTGTTTTTTACAACTAATTAATTTTTTTTTTTGGCCATTCCTCTTGGCAAAAAAGCTCAAGAAGATGGAGACAGTTTGTCAAGAGCAAGTTATGTAATAGAAGGAGATCTACAGTGTTAGTTTTTTTTGCCATAGCCAGTGTTTTGTATTGAAAATAAAAAGTTTAATGAGCGCTTTCTTAGTTAAGAGGGTTCTGGAAATAGCCTTGATAGATTTGCAGTTCAATTTCCATTGTGGGTTGGTAGACTGAAGAGTGATCTGAGGGTTGTTGTTTTACAACCTAGGCTGATTTTAAACTCCACAAATTTTCTCCCTGGCCTGTCTGCTGCGTTCCTGGATCTGTTACTGTTGTTTTTTTAACAACCTCTAATACCTTTAAATAACACCTGTATTTACACTAAGATTCAATTACTCACAATAATTCAGTATGTGACTTTTTTTTTAATTGAAGATATCAAACTAACGGCGTCTGGATTTAAATGCATGCCACACTTTTCAGTACGTTTAAACCATGCATTATTTTCACTACACGGTTATGTGGTGCTTTGTGCTGGTCAACAATTTAAAATGCCAATAAAACGCATAAAAGTTTGTGGTTACAATGTGACAAAATGTGTGAAAGTTTAGAGCTATATATATATTTTTTGCAAGGCACTATATCTAAAATGTGAGCAAAATTCTATAAATATGATAATTTCCCAGGGTTAGAGATGGTCACTCCTGGGCTGATATGTCTGACAGATTGACTTGTAGGTAAAGAAGAGATACCAGACTGACAGAATGAAATAAATAAATGAAAAACATTACACAGATTCTTCTGGTGCAGAGAAATTGGTTTGAGTCCTTCATGCCTCTGGTTTATCCCCAAAAGCCCAGAAAATGTGATCCCGTATTCTTCGTTTTTGGATGGCCACCAAAAAATGATATCTAGTTTGATGCCTTCAAGCTTGGCATCGAGCACGTTACCAGATTTGGATCAAATCGCATTATTATTGTGCAAATGAGTTGGTATCAGGTGGAGGTTATCCTCTGAAACAAACACTCACGCCGCCACAGATCCAAGCATCAGGCCCTCTGCGACAGTCTGAGAGAGAAAAAGGAGACAAACAGAAAAAAAACCCACATTAAACAGAGCAAGGATTGTGGTGTTTTAATTTGCTGCCTGGATGGTGCTGCTTCTACTCACAAACAAACCCAGAGCTATAAAATTGAGGGGCACTTGGCGACGGATGTTATCGCAGCAGGACAAAACCAGAATAAGGACCACCACCACTGACCTGTTAAATGGTGAGCATAGCATGCATCATAAATATCAGATAAGCAGCCTGTAGAAAGACAAATGCAGTGGAACTACCGCTATGTAGTTGGTAGTTCTTCATGGAAGGTTTTAATGAACTAAAAATGGAATGGATCAAGGATCAAAACAGTTAAAACAGAGTGTTTTGGCTTACATCATGGTGTAGGAGAACCAGTAGTTCTCATGAACCCAAGTCTTCAGTGTGTCCCTGTTATTTGAAAAGAAAAACAGAGCACTGTTTAATAGAGGCGTAATATATTTAATAGAAGCAGAGGAATGAACGGCTGCTGCAAGTGTAACACAGGACAGATCATTTCACATGCAGGGGATGAACATCATGTCAGAAAATGCTGTTGCAGCCTCTCCCTGCGAAACACAAATGCTTCAATCTAATGCAAACTAAAACATAATCTCTACTGTACCATTAGGTGCTACTGTAGAATATAAGCCATGATATTGCTCATATATCCATGGTGGCAACTCTGCTTTTGTTACTTTTGCATGAGGCAAGCCACGCGGCAGCTATTTTTATGGAGGGACTTCTGACACGGATTTAAAGAACTCCTTAGAGAGTCTGTGTCTCACCAGTAAAGAAAGGCGCAGATGATCCCGACAGTAAGCAGGAGCTGAATCATCAAGGTCAGGTAGACTTTCCGTACAAAACCTGTTAAACAGAAGAAGGGAAAACGAAGAGCAAAGCAAAGCAGAGAGAAATGAAAAAAACACAACAACATGGAGAGTTTGTCAAAGGAATGCAGGCTGGAGGATGATGTTGTTTATGCTGTGCACTATTAAAAATTTAATTTGTTTTCAAGTGACTCTGCATCGAATCCGAAAGAAGAACAAAAACACTAACTAATGGTGGAGTAAATATATTTTATCCAGTTTTACCCTTGGTCATGAGAAAAACATTCATCCCTCTGACCTTCTCTTCCTTTAGCTCTCACCTCGCCGAATCGCGGCGACACTGAAACCAATCTCCTCTGATTCGCTGGCGTATAGAGGCGGAGCCTGACCACTGTACTGGTCACCACCAAACGCAGGTGGGTCCTCCAGATGGATCATATTGTTGTAGGACCCAGGAGGAGAGATGACTGCAATGTTCCCCTTGCCAACCTACAACGTCAGTCAGAATTTTACAGAAATTCATCATCAGTTTACAGCAGGTCCAAAGTTTATGCACTCGGGTTATATTGCAGAAATATGAGATTAGTAAATAAATTTTAAATCCTTAAAGTAATGGCTTGTTGAAGTATCTTTTGATTTGGTTTCTGCATTCAGTGTAGTTGATTTGATACCTGATATCAACCTTGTCAACCTGATGAGTCTAGGTTCTCAGATTAAAAGTAGTTTTTTGAAAACATCAGTCCTTAAGCAGGTATTAAACATTCTTCTTAATAAGCCCAAGGTTCTGTTTTTAATTTTTTAAAAATTGGTCTAATGTCATATCTTGATTTTAAATGTCATATTTTCATTAGCTGTTAGCAGAAAACCATCTTGAGTAAGAAAAATATAAGTTAGAGCATCAGTCTTTGTTTAATTAAACTCCATAACTCTTCAAAAATATTCTTATTTATTGAACGGGTCTGTATAATCAACTATAGGGAACCTGATTATCAGTAAATACAGTTCAGCTATCCAACATGAAAATTGCATCCTTCAACTAAAGCCATAATTAGCAAAAAGGTTCCAAAAAACCTAATTTAATCAAAGCTGAAGGAAAACAAGACTACAACTAGACAGGGAGGCTTCCAAACCAAGTTTATTTATATAGGACATTTAAGCAACAGCAACACTGACCCCTGAGCTGCAGGGGTCAGTATAAAGACTTTACAACTGAGATGACGTGTTCTTTTTCCTAGTTTTAATGAGGATGCGAGCAGCAGGGTTCTGGATCAGCTGCACCTGTTGCAGTGATCAATTCAACTAAAGATAAACAAATGGATGAGTTTCTTTTTTTTTACCGAGTGGTAAATGAATAAACGTAGACCTGGGCACCCACCCAGTTGTTGTTTTCTAAAAGCAGTGCCATCATTTCACACCTGAAAAAGGATGGTTAAAATGAAAGCTTGACATTCATTTTCAAGCTATTCATTTGTATTTACAAGCAGTGTTTATTTGGATTGAATAAATGTTTCGTGATATCACGATGATGATGTGTTTTACTGAGATTAGTTATGTCATTAACCTCTAGTGAAAATACAGTTTACAGCGTACATTACAAGACTACCTCTAGTATTCAGATGTCACTAACCTGGTATGCCATTCCTGTGTAGGAGTTTTGTTCACAGTTCGAAGGGCTGTAGGGAGGAGGGCGAAGTTTGTGTCCTTCATCGGTGCTGCTATTTGTTTGCGCCATTTCATCAATTTCAATAATCCGATTCTTTTCATCAACAAAACTGACAATAGAGAAGACACGACACACATGAAGGTAAGTTAGGGTGATAGCTCAGGCCCAGAGGCATCCTTTTAGACAGTATCTGGGGTTTCATCAGTGATGCTAAACTGGCAAATGGGGCGCTGTCAGCAGGGAACAAATAAATGGGTAATTACAAAATGATGCATTGCACAAACACACAGTGAGCCATGACTAACATCCATAATTACGGCCTTAACCCCCCCCAACTTAATAGAGCTGTATGTATTTTTAATGGTCAGAGAGAACGTGGTTAATTGATCTCAGAGGAAATCCAGCTGTCATCATGAAAGACAAAGCACAGAGAACAGACAGAATAATAATAGTAATAAAAAATTGAGGATTCGGTTTTATAAGTAGCAGGGAAATAAAAGACATTTTCCCTTTAAGTTGGTATTTCTGAGCAAGTCATAATTAGCCCAACAATGATCAGCGCTCTGCAATATAAAGTGGTGGCAAAGCAATGATGATTAGCAGTAAGAGAGCACGACCAATAGCTTCAAACAGTAGCACTTTAAAATAAATGATACAATAACATTAATTCTCTGGGGGGGTTGTAAATTAATTCTTCTTTTGCCTTTTGCTCTTATAAGGAATCATCTAAGAGATAAAAAATAAAAATCATTTTCTGTTCTCTATTCAAACTTCGTCAGGCAGCCAACACAATGAAGTGAAACTACATGACCAGACGTGAAGTGGACTTGGTTTCTGTTCATACTCAAAAGCGTCATTATTTCCAGCTTTAGAAAGAAAGTTATTTATTTATTTATTTATTTATTTATTTAAAGAGCCCTTTGTGTATTTAATTAAGGCTATTTGTTGAAAAAAGCTGATTACAGCCGTAGTTCATAATGCATTGCCTTACCTCTGCTGTGAAAGCCAGAAAGTAGTTGTTCCTCTTTAGGACAAAGTCTACCTGCTATCAGCTGGTTCCCACAGAGACAGGACTTTAGCTCCTGAGGGAGAGGATGGGGTGCGACATTAGGCTTAATGGGATATTCAGATGAAGAAAGCTGACACTGAGTCAGAATAAATTAAGCTATTCTTTTTCTCTCTCTCTCTCTTTCTCACCAACATTGATTTACTATGACCTTTAGAATAATTTCATATGCATCGCTTATGCTTGGTTTAATAAAGGTATGTTTTTGGAGTCAATATCCGTTCATGAGACACTGCCTGCTGTTTGAGGTAAGTCCGTGGCTTTCCCGCTTTGCAGAACAAACACAGGGAGAGAGAGAGAGAAAACATAACAATGGCCGTCTTTGAAATCATTTGAGTCATCTGGCCTTCATGGTTCACCTTGGTTACCTATTGACAGCACTCTGCCTGTGGAAGTCATCCACCAACAAAGAAATGGATGAGTGGTGCATGCCATCAGGCCGTCCTGTTTTAAAAGATTACAGCTGTCGGGTCACACCAGGAGAGAGGAATAGCTAAAAGAACGAGCTGAAGCCAAAATACATGAAATAATATAGGTCAATACAGTCTTAGTGCTTCTTCACGGAGAACTGCCGCTAAAAGGGTTATACAGAGGAATCCATCCATGAATCAGAGAGCAGCCAAGCGCGAACCTACTTTCTATAAAACTGTCTATTACAGTTGATTACACACAGTTTAAAAGATATATAGAAAGAAATGTTCAAGGAAATTGAACTAAATTCGATTCCAGCAAATCTGCAGCCTGAGCAGCTCAGGTTTTGATTTCACACTAAGAGGTGTGACAGACACGTGGTGATTACACAGAAACCTCTCAACAATTACATTCACGATTTCAGAGCAACCAGGTGCCAACACACAGAGTCGGTGTGCGGAGCAAAAAACAAGACGATTCCTTCCAGGTAATTTCACCCAGACTGCCATGTTTATGTATTTATACATCAAGTGAACACTTGGGGGCACTAGTCTCCTGCGCTTCCCCTGCTAATTGCAGTCATTTGATTGTGGCTCTGGCCCTTCACATGCTGTCACCTCCCCACCCACCCAACCAACAGCTCCAAATCCTCCAGAGAGCTCTCTTAAAACCCGGATGCCTCTTCATCTTATCTACCGGATCAAATCCTTCATTTCAGTCGCCAACGTGTGATAGTCGTGCTCTTTTCAAAGCATTGCCAAAGTAAAAAAAAAAAAAACATAAATAAGTAACAAAAATAAAAAAACACAAGAACAAATCACATCGTTTCCTGTGTTCACAAAGCGATAAATAAATAAACAAGATAAAACGAGAACAAAATGAAGACGTCATATTTGAAGGCACAGACAGCGTTTTGCGCCGCAAACACAGGCTCTCGGCTCTGTTCGACGCTGATTGGTGTGTCAGTCAACACAGGCTGGATTTACAATGCCTGCTCAAATCTGATGAGCCCCGCTCCCACCTCTGCACCAGATCTCGGCTGGATTTGAATGGGCGGCACAACAAACAGTCACATTTGAGCAGGCAGTTGAAATCAAGCCTGTGTTGACATACCAATCAGTGGGAGGCCACATTTTTGAAATGGATCAGATTGCCTCGGAGCCGGAGGAACGCGGGGCTCATGAAGCATAATGTGTGATGAACAGAGAGATAGGGTCTGTCCAGCCATCCATCCGTCCATCCATCAGGCTACCTGTCCACATGTAAAGAATAGGAAGGAAGACAAAAAAAAGAAAAAATAAAAAGATGGAGAAAGGACGATAGAAATACTAACGTGTGCTGACAGTCCTGTTTTGTCTGCTGAGATGCTCTTTGGGGCTTCTGGGACTGGCAGACGGGAGTGTTACAGTGTCAGCGGAGAAGAAGAGATGTAGCCATCATGAGAGTCTCTCTTTCTGCTTTCGCATGCTGCTGTGAATAACTGCTTCCTGGCCGGCCTGCCCACAGAAGGATTTATTTGAAGAATCAAACGTGTGGTTTGTGTGACCTCGGAGAGCCCTAGCGCCAGTCCACGGATCCGTGCTACAAGACGCCCCTTCATTTCTAATTTACAACCCTTCAGGAGCTGCTAATGTCGAATTTCTCCAGGATGTATTGCTGACGAGAAAGTTCAGCGAAGGCTCATGCTATACAGCGTGTTACTGTAAATTACGTGGCATTCTGCGCTAATTTACGCCTAACGTCCTCAGCTCTAGCGTGAGGAAGGTTTTTTATTTATTTATTTATTTTTTTATTTTGACTTCAAGCAAAAATTAAAATAACTCTCAATGGAAGCCAAATCAGCACAGCAATGGTTTTTAGAAACAGAGAAGTTGCATTATCTTGTTAAGCAAATGAATATAACACAAAAGACACAGCTGTGGTTTAACAAATGGGCATGATTAAGTGAATAAACGCTTATTATCAATTATTTTAAACTGAATATATTACATTGTGACAATGAACACTGAACTTAACAAGAATGTATCCTCATTGGATACAACGTTGACATTAGCTTGGTCTATAGAGAATTCCATTGAATATATGATTCTAGACAAACTTCATTTAAACATATTTAACAAAACAGCTTATTGGATTATCATTAACTGTGCCAACATATATGGACAGCATTCGGTGAAAGTTGTTATTTTTCATCCCTCACATCGATTTGTCTTTAAAAATAACGTAAGAAGGAAATCACTGTGTTTTTACTAAAGTATTCCAACCACATTAAGGAACGGAGTGAAAATAGGCGGAGCTGTATACAAGCACTCATTTCAGCCACAGGGCAGCTCAATGGCTTTTGTCAAGTAACATTGTAAAATTCATCCAGGAAATACACAAATATTGCTACTAATCAGAGGCAACTCTAAGCATGTGGGTTTTAAAAGAAATTTTTTATGTTTTGCAATTTTCTGTACGCTTGTTCCAGATTTGTGGTGCACATAAGCTGAATGATGTGTTTCCATGTTTAGCCAGGCACCCCGAATAATTGCCATGGGAGACTCAAGGATTTTTCAAACATGCATGAAGGAATCAAAGCAACACATCAGTTTTTTTGTGGTTTTTTTTTTCCTTTCTGATAAGGGAATAACATCATAACACGACACAAAACTCAAAAAAGTCAAATTTACACAGTACCCCAAACGACCCCAATAAACCAACCTGTTCAAAAGAAATGTGGCAAGCCCCTCTTTCTGCTACCCCCAAAACGATTAAAAGGTAAGCAATTATTTCATTTTTTCCAACAGAGACCAGACAAACTATTCTCCCAGCACTCAGCAGCAAGCAAGGGAAACATGCATGCATGCAAGTAGTAGCAAAATTGTTCAGGGCACAAATAAGAGATAAGATATATTTATTTACTGGTTCTTAAGTGTTCTCCCACACTCCTTTTTGAAGCTGCCCTGGGCAGCTGCCCATATAGACAATAGCAAAATTTACAACTGAGATGGGGTGATTTGCAGTGTTACTTATTTTTTACTATGTTTCTGCATGCATAAAGCCAAAAAGCTACATTTCCGTCATGTGGTCAAAGCAGTTTCGGTAACACTTTATTTTGTCGGGTTGTGAATAAGACTGTCATGACATCGTCATAAACATGACACAACACCTGTCATGAACATGAGTAAGTCTTCATGAATATTTCTGACTGTTGTCATAAAGTGTCATTCGGTAAATCATGACACTTTTAATACAAAGTTGACATTATTCAAAATGTCTTTGTTATGACAACTTGACATTAGCCAAGAAATCATGATCTGACATAAATTTGTTACGAAAGTATTACTGATTACACTTTTAAAATTATGTAGCTTTAAAGTTAAAGTTTAATCAGTAATACTTTTATAACAAATTTATGTCAGCTCATGATTTCTTGGTTTCTGCAACAGTCAGAAATATTCATGAAGACTTACTCATGTTCATGACATGTGTTGTGTCATGTTTATGACGGAGTCATGACAGTCTTATTCTCAACCCGTCAAATAAAGTGTTACGAAAGTTTCTTTCACATCTTTGGTGTATCCTTAATGGCTTGTAACAACATTACAAGAACTTTTGTCTTTCTTTCAACATGGCCTTTCTTTCTGCCCTTGACGCTGTTTGTCCAGTAATGTTGTTTGACAAACCTCCAAAGTCTTCAGAGAACAACTGTATTTACACAGAAGTGTTTTCCTAATTAAGTCAAGTGAAGTTTATTTGCATAACGCAAATTAGTAAATAAGTAAATCATTACTTATTAGGGGACTTCTGTCAGCACCTGTTTCTTCTATACTGTATTCATGATTGTCAGACTAAAGGAGGCTGAGCGCAGCCTCATATGGTATCACTCTTATGCTCTACTTTGTGTTAGTCTTTTACCTAAAAACTTCATCAAATATACTTAGGGTGGCAATTGTAATGTGGCAAAATCTGAAAAGGTTTATACATTAGCATGCATTTTGTCAACAGTGACATTTGATCAATTTGAAACTGATAAACTCACAGGAAACACTTTTAAGAAATCCCATTACAGTCTCACCCCTAACAATGTCAATGTAGATAGATTCAAACTGAGAGCGCTTCTGACAACAAACTTTTCTGAATCACAGCAACTTGGCTGACCTTCAACTTTAGTATATGAAAGGAAATACTGGTCCAATACATATTTGGCACAACCCTCCAGTATTTAAACAGTGAAAAATTAAGGCTGTTATACATTTGATCAAGGGGACTCATGCACTATGTAATCAAAAAAATGCCAGAAGGTAGAAAATTGTGGAAAAAACCTTAAATAATGAGGATTGTACAAGAAAATTTGTGTGCGAGTCAAAAGCTCAGTTTACACAAACAGAGGGGCTGTCTGCAAGTTACAAATATGAACATATACTGTTAATAACATAGAGTTGTTGGTACATTAATTACAGTGGGATTATAAAAAGAGATGAGTAAAAACGCTGATGCTGTCCAGGCAAACCAAAATGCTAAAGCAAATACACAACAGCCACACAGGAACACTAGGTGCTGCACTAAGAAACCGAGAACATTTGAGTTAACCTGTTATTTGATTCATATCTGTTCAATTCTTCCAAACAGCTGGTCCTCGAAAATTTAACTCCCACTCACAGAGTATGCCCATCCATTAAAGTGACAGGATTCAGTGCCGACTTGTGTCGCGATGAAACCGAGGCTCTGTCTGACATATTAAGACTGCTGTCACAAGCTGTAGCAGAAAAAGCATCATGACGCTCATTTAAACATCACATTAATATGTTTCGTTGCCGCCAGAGTGATGGAAGGCACGGATGGGCCTTTATGTTCTAGTTGATGCTGTCAACTCTAATAATCGACTCTGGGTTTGGACTCGGGCTGCTACAGATTCGAGAAATTGCCATTTCCAGCAGTTACGTTTCTTGGAAGGTTTAAAGTTTGATCTTGAATATTCTGCGAAGGCAGGAAGAAGTTTTCAGAAAGTTCGAAAGGGATTGGGGGTTTGTTTTCAAAGATGAGCTGACAGAGCTAGGGCGAGATGCTTCTCTTTTCTTATTTCTCTCATGAATCACATTCAAACAAGCTCAGGAATGAAAATACTGACCTTGAAAACACTGCAATAAAATGTTGTACTGAATTTATCAAGCAAATGGCACTTGGTGCCTTCGGATATCTGAGTGCACGTGACATGTCAGAAATGGCAACACTGAAAATGATCGATCCTCTTCTTTAGTGCACCAGATAATACATGCAGCAGCAAAAAAAATCCCTCAAAGCTACATAAAACGTCGATACTTATAAACATCAAAACAAACGCAGGAAAAATGAAAGTCTGAAACTGAAACTTCAGTTGGTTGGAGTTAGGCCAACAAGATGGACAATCTATGTTTCTCTAACGTCACCATATGCTTTCTGTTCACTCCAATCATAATTATTCATGTAGGCCTAAAGATTAACTTGCGTTTGTATTTATATAATCTTGCTGGTTATTACAGTGAGAGTCTCAGGAGGACGTCTGTAGTTTAGGTCGATGGAAACAAGAGGAGCTCCATCCCTGACCGCAGCTGGGACAGGCTGTAGCTGTGATCACGACTGCAGGCTTGGGGGGGGTGACACAGCTGTCACCGCGACCGTAGCAATGACAGAGCTTTGGCTTGTTATGATTCTGGCTGTGACATTCGTTTTTTTAATGGGTGTCGACGACTACAGCAGCTGTGAGAGGTTGTACTGACTGTGTGGGCTGTCGGATCTGTTCCTGAGCTCAACGAATAAAAAGGAGGTACATCCTTGAGGCCCCGTTGGTTAAACACGAACATCTGGATATCTCTAGAACACCGAGGAGTAAAGGAAAGCAGCAGCTGATGTTCAGAGATGAGTCGTTATCCGACCGCTGCTTCGCCCATGTCGATGAGTCGGAGCGGCTACACGGAGCTTGGTTAAGCAGCAGCTGCTAAATGAGTAATGAGCAGTGTCACATCACCTTTGCTTGATTTTTGAGCTTTATGCTTCCAGACTGACAGAGTATCACAACCCCATAGGAGAATAATAAAATAAAACTTTGGATAGTATGCAGCACTCAAGTTTAAATAGACTTTGAGTTAAATTTTCTTCCAAAAGGTATCAAGGAGAAATGTTCTCCATTTCAGCTTTGTCAGTCTTGTCGTTTTTGTTTGATATACATACACTCCTGGTTACAGATGTGGGATATAATACAAAGGCAGGCTGGAAAAGAAGGTTACAAATTGACTCACAGTCCGAAATTTTCAGGACTTCTTAGAAAGTTGTCATAACTTCACAGTTGACGAGTTTTAAGTATTTGATACTGAGTGTACCGGGTGTTACTTAAGGTATTAGGAGTTTGGGTAATGACTGTGACAACTACATTTGCCAACACACAGATGCCTTTGACAGCATGTTAAGCAGTGCTCAGTTTCCAGGAATGGCTGAGCGGATATCCACAGTGGCCTTTGTTGCTCCAGGAAAAGTACATTTATATTCAGGTCCAGTAACTACGATGTAAGAGTTTTTATTCTGATCTCAATTGAGATTATGATAACCTCTGATGGATTTTGGAAGACACTGAATGACTTGAAATGGTGGAGGAGCTGCATGACCGACTGCTGTGGGGGCATCTGGCCGAGCTAAAGGGGGTAAGAATAAAAGGAATGGGTTCAGATTTGAGATGTAGGGAGGTGGGGGTGGGGGTGAGGGGCAGCAGTCCCGGAAGTGAAGCTTGGTTAAGAATTGACCAGAAATGAATAGATCCAACTCTGCATTTTCTGCTAATGCTCACCTCCCTGGATAACTTTCACTGACCAAATAACTTAAAAAAAAAAAAAAATTCTGTTACATCAAGTTTTCCACCTTAAAAGGGGTAAAAATGTCATAACAATTTTCCTTCAAAGATTGGGAGGGATGATCTGAATATGCACGAATAAGGTGAATATATTACGCTAATGTTCTACACCATATGGGCAACATGACTAAGACATCTGTGACTGCATGCTGTTTCATAAGTACCCTCTCAATTAATTTGAAAAGAAAATGGAGAGTTGTTTCAAGTTTGAAGAATGGGCCGAAAAACTCCCAGTAACTTAATACCTTCAATGTCAGGACATCCTCGGCATGAAAAGTATGAAATATATTTATGAAAATGAATCTGAAAAGGAAAAATGGAAAGACATAAACAAATAAAATGAAGTCATTCAAGCAAAATATGAAATATTTTAAATTCATCTAGTCTGTGACTAGATGAATTTTCTTCACCGTTCCATTTATTTCCCTATTTGAAATGCCTGGAGAACACGACCTGAATCAAATTAACCTAACTGATGTTGAGAACTTTCAAACTTCTGGTTTATTCCACCAAAATAAAACAAGAAGCAATGAGAATGCAAATAAATACGACTTTCTGTGTTTCAGTCATTCTGAGTCACCACACAGAAACATCTAAGACTGTTGAGCAAGGATTTAGGACATTATGGACATCTGGTCCCCACTTTATCTGTTGTTGGGGTGGATAATTGAAGATGATAATTAAACTGGAATAACACCAACTTAATTTAAGAACTTTTCCATTTGTTTCCACTGGTATTTTTCTGATTTTTGCTTCCTTGTTGAGACAGTTTGTAATTTGCAACAGCATAGCATCAGCCTGATAATTAAAGTCTATGAACTTCTAATCTGACCATCTGAACCAATTGTGACTGCTTGCTTTTCCAACCACGTCAGGATGCTGAGCTGCTGAGGGATGTTTGTTCTGACTCAGAGTGGAATGGAGTGTCATGCTACAAAAAGGGTGTGGGGAAAGTTTCTTCAAAGCCCTTGCAGAGTCTGACAAGCCGAGAACATGCTGCCAAGTCAAATACAGGCTGGAGCTTTGTGAAATCCCTGCGGGTCGAGCCCAATTGTCATCACGGATAATTCTTCCCCTTACTTATGCTCCATTTTTATGCAGCAGACACACCAAACAATGATCAAATTACTGATGTTTGTTACTGTGTGAATGGCAGCTAATGCTATTAGTCAATAGCAACATTAAAGGACATAAGAGATGCTGCGTGGACTACCCTCACGCAGCCAAAACATAACAGACCTGTCGAGGTTTGAACTGCGCCGAGACCTCAGACGGTGTCGGGCACAGTGATGTTCCGAGCACTTCCTTTAAGTACTAGAGATGCAAAGGGGGATCTCCATGGACTGGACTTGTTTTCCACACATTCCATCAGACTGAAGTCGAAGGAATTTAGCAACCAAGTCAAAGCGCTCAGATCCACCCTACACACATAGTTTGAGATTTTGTGACAAGGTGCATTATCTAGCAGAGAGATGTTATAACCTCCGGGTAGGAACTGTAAATGTAGTGCGCGTCAAAACAACATCCCGTGACGGGTTCCTTTCTTCCACTGGTGCATCCTACTGTCATCAGTTCTCCAGGTACTCTGCAAACAAAGGGTGACATTCATATGTTAAAAAAAGGAATATTAATCATCGCGCTGAAGCACTAATAGTCTTGTTCTGACATTTGCATGACCATAGCAGGGAGCTAAAAGGGTCAACATGGGCACTCTTAAGGGCTTTCTGGATACACAGCCCACACAGCTGTGTTGCACTGCCTTACATTTATTATTATTTGTTTCCTAGGTTTGAGATCGGATTTCTAGTTATTTCTGGAGAGAAATCTTTTTAATAACAGAGAGCTGAAGAGGCAATATTTATATCTTTTGATTAATACTTATAAAGGCATATTCTATCACAAGCTATGTTTCCATTGACCATATAATTGCTCAAATTGTAATTATGAAAAAAAATTAATTAATGGAAGCAGGCCAATTTAAGAAAAAAAAAAAAACTTTTGTTTTGATAAAAAAAAAAATATGTTGAGGTAGTATGTGACGGCTTTTCGACTGTATTGAAATTTGTGTTTCTCACAACCCTGCAATGGAAACACTTTTTTCGCATCACACAAGTCACGTGATCAACAATATAATGATTTTACTACTGGCGGAAAAGGCAAAGAAGACGGCAGCAAATGGTGGGAGGATGATTTTGTGTGAACAAACTTGCTCACATTTGATTTTAATTGCGCTTCTTATTTAATGGAAAGAGTGCAATTGTGACATTTTGTTTTTTTGACGATAGCAGAATATCAACAATATTCTGCTAATTCCTACACTAATTCCACAGTGTAGGAATTAAAAATGGCCACAGGAAATAAAAAACATTACTGTCTTTAAGAGTCCTAATAACTGAGATTGGATGGTACTAGTCGTTTTTCACTAATGTGACAGATGATCAAACGTGGAAGAGCCAAGGTAATTTAGAACTACTGTAAAGAAAATGAAGCATCAGTGAAACGTGGTCAGTAGGCCAAGGACAGATGGACATCTCATCTATGAAGAGGCCGTGCGGCCATTTGCAGTCCGAAGCTCTTTGTCCATAAAAGGGCAGATAAGATTCGAGTTTGGTTCTTTTCTCTGCCTGCTAGAGATTCTTCAAACTGTGAAAATGGATTTCCCATAAGTCATAATCACGACAGAACAATAACTGACAGCGGCCTTTTCCCACTCCCACAACTCTGATAGGGAGAAGTGCTTTTGCCGCTATACGGTGGTAAAATGTCAGCATGACCCCCAAATAGTAAACACAGGCGTACAGTTGTGTGGAAACCAGTCATGCAATTGTTACTGTAAGAAAATTAAGGGAAAAAAAAAAAGATTTACCTGTTTATTTTTTTGGTTAGAACCAAAAAATAGAAAAATACACTTAAAAAATGTCAGGCACATCTTGCAAGTTCAGAGTTTGACCGTCAAGTTCCTCAAGAACTACCATAAATCTTTGTAAGATGTGTTATTAACTCTGTAGCATCAGACAATTGCTGCTGATTTCTCTTCAAATGTTTTTTTTTTTTTTTTAATGTATAATTCTTAACTGGAAAGCTGCTGAAATATTTTAAATACATTTTTATGTTCAAAAAATTGTGCAGGTTTATGATGTGGGGTGTTATTATTTTGGAAGTAGCCATCAGGAGGAGATCACACTGCGCTTATAGAGAAATGGACATGGCCAGGAATAACACTGAGCAAGGCCGTGGCATTTAGACAAAATGTGACTTCACACCACAATGACCTGACTTGTTGATGGATCTATGTTTTCACGGTCTTTACTCTAGATTAGTGGCGCTACCATCTGAATGACACAGCTGAAATTGGGACTCATTAGAACGCTCAAAGATTTTCCAATCTGCGTGTGAATTTCCTGTTTCCCTGTTTTGTGTGAACAAGCAAATGAATAGGTGTAAATAAGGTACACCTATTCGCATCACACAAAGTTTCTGGTGAGTGTCTTAATGTTACACACCAGGTCTGGTAGTTTTACTTGAAATTCCATATGACTTAGCCCCTCAAAATACTTTAAAACCATTCAAAATGTTTAACACAGAAATTGTTCCGAAGTCATCTATCATGACACATGACCAGCACAAAGAAAAAAAGAGGTAAAGATATTAAATAACCAGATGATTTTACTGAATTCAATTTCCACAGTAACGTTCATGTAAAGCCTGAGATTTCTGAAGCAGTCAACAAGAAACCAGCTCTTTAAATGAATAGAATGGCAGGTTCATGATGACATATGGTGAAGTGGTCATTAAAAGCACTTATTTTTAAGCTAAATATCCACAGAAAATTCCATGGTAACCTAGTCAGAAGTTGTTAAGACATCCTGAATAATGTAGTACTCAAACCGACAGACTAATGGAGAGCAGAACAGATGAAGAGACTTTACAGATCACCAGCTGGCAGCTCTGCAAAGTGTCCAAATAATTTTGCACCGAATGCTCATTAACTCCATTGGGAAAGGATTCTTTTTTTTTTTTTCAAAGCGGTGCATCAAAAAGTTCTTGATGCACCTAAGAGCTACCAGAGGAGGCCTCGCACATGTTCGCTTTCAGCAGCCAACTTCTTGAAAATTTGAGCATGGGAAAAGTTGTGGTCTTGGATTAGAGTGCAGTACCCCGACTGGGGACGAAAAAAAAAAAAAAAGATTATTAAACAAACAGAGGTCAAAGAGAAATACTGGTCTGCAGCAGACCAGAGGAGGAGGAGGACCGGTTCAACTAAAGATCACATTCAACTTCCATCTGCGCCTGCAGTTATGCTTCAGCAGAGGGAATGAACACAGTTCACCTGCAGTGCACAAACAACAACCTTTTAGTGAGCTCCAAAGTGATATTGAAACTTAAAGGGGGCAAAATAGAAACAATAAGATTTTAAAACATATTTATAGAAGTGACACACACACAGAGTTGTTACTACAAGTAACAACACCACTGTGGTGGTGTCATCAAACAAAGATCTAATGAGATCATTAAGGCCTTAAGAAATAAAAGAGTGGAGGACACAGATGAGTTTTGATGCAGGAGAACTCATTGTACTAAGAAGACACCAGAATTATTTGAAATCAACATTTTCATGGTTTGTAAAAACACAGACAAATGGCAAAAAATTTGAGGTGACAGCTCCTTTTCTGAAAAAGAAGAAAAAACTGATTCAGGCAAGAAAGTGTCTTGCAAAGAATTGAAAACCTTTGAACTTCTTCTATTTTCAACCTTTTATTCATAGCACTGCCACCAATGTCATTTTACTTTATTAAGATTTTATGTTAGACCAACACCTAATCTGCATTATTGTGAAGTCGAAGAAAACGGTCTTCCATTTTATCTAAATCTGGACTTTGACTGGAATCCTTTAATTGACACAATAATACTTTGGTATAAAACCATGCCAGTGTCAGTCAGTCTTTCAGTAAAGATCATTGTCTTGGTTCTAAGGTGAATGTCTTTTTCTGCCTCTGACAGCTTTTCTTCCAGAACTGTTTTGTATTTCAGTCCATTCCTGTTCTTCATCTGTGCTGAAGAAAACCATCCTCTCGGTATGTGCTGCTACCACTATGTTCTATCAAGGTCCCAGTGTGATGTGGAGGGTTAGTTATTTTCCACACTTTTTCCGCATTTTGCTTAGCGTGGACCAAAGATCAACTTTGGTCTCATCTGACAAAAGTGCTTTTCCAGTCTTTTGTTTCTGACAGCGTTTAGGAAGGACTACACAAAGGACTTCTTTCAACAAAGTCTTCAATGAATATCAGATTTATGAAGCGCATATCTTATAGTTGTGATGTGAACATATTCTCAAACCTGAGAACATAAAAGTCACAGCTTCTTGGGTGGTTTTCTCTTTAAAGCACTCCTTGTCCCACCTGTCATCTTAGGCAGGTGACTTGCAGTTTGGCAATTTTCAGATGCAGGTGGAATGTCAACCCATCTTCACTCCAGATATGCCACGTTTGATATTAAGTGCTTTTCTGCATTCTTCGTAGCTTAAACATTAAAAAGTTCAAAATGAGGGAAATTCTCATCAATTAGGTTTTAAGAAAAAATACCAAAGTTGATTGTTGATATCTGAGCGTATGTCAGAAAATAGGCTTCAAAGACACATTCAGTGTGTTTGAGACAAGAACAGCAGAAAAAAAGGAACATTTTGTCATTCACCTCTGTTTTGGCATTTTGCTCTTAGGAGAACATCATGATCTCACACTTGAAGCAATGCTACGTGAGACGGTTAAAGATCTGGATGTTGTTTCATGGCCCAATCCTGCATAAAACTTCTCCCCAACTTTATTTGTGACCGGTCTCTGTGTTCCTTAGCTGTTGTGATGCTGTCTGTTGACTAATGTTCTCTGGCACACTGCTGGGGCTTTGGCAGAAAAACCAGGTTTATACAGAGTTTAAATTACACACAGGCAGACTACATTCTTACTAAAGACTTCTGTGAGGCATTGCCTTACATTTTATTTATTATGTATCAAGACTAAGGGCACAGAAAATAGGCAATGCAAAACAACATGTGACGCTCTTGTGAAATAGTTCCATGTAGGAAAAAAAGTAAAAATAAAACCACCTTTTCTTTTGACTTCATAATTATCAGCTATTTTTGTGTATTGTACATAAAATCCCAATAAAATAAATGTACTATAACAAGATACTGAAAGGTCTAAGAGTAATGAATACCTTTGCAAGAAGCTGTACTTTGATGCAAATTTTCATTGTAGAAGTTGCCATGTCAAGTGACAGAAACAGCATATACAATTATTATTCTTATAAAAATTTCAAAGTTTTTTGATAAAGTTTTGGACTTATCACCTGTTTATTATTTTAACAATGCTACTATAGTTTGCCAATAATATACCAATCTGTCAGCCAACTAAAGTGATGCTTTCAAGGCTGGAGAGTTTCAGCACAAAAAAAAAAAATGCATACATTTTCAACTCCATTCTGACAATATAGTGTTGTTTGAAAAGGATTACAAAGTAATATTAGAATATAAGATTATTTGGAAAAACTGCACATAAGATGAGAGAATAACGTGTCAAAAATCCTTGTGTCCTTGTGCTTGTAAAAGACTTCTCTGGCTCAATTCATAGTGTCTTTATTTATACAGTAGGAAGAAACATTTTGTCATGCAGCTTCTCTGGTCTAAAAATGAGAAAAAAAAAAGAAAAAAAAGCAACAGGCATACAGAAAGTGCTGCAGTGCTATAGTAGCAGTTTGGGTCACCCATCATATTCTCTCTGAAATCTTAGAAGAAAAAAAACTAGTTCCCTAAAAACATTTCTGTGCAATACACTGCATGAACATGTTGAATGAATCAGCACAAACAAACAAAAAGCGGCAAGATTTGTAATTTGGATCATTTGCTTAAAACTCTCTCTTGTTTAACAAATTGTGCCTGAATCCTAAATGGAGCCAGATTTTTTTTTCAGCTTTTGACCTTATCTGTGCACCCAGCCAGTCATCCTTGACACCGAAATTGCCCCTTACCAGCTACTCACACACCGCTCACGTAGTATCCTTCCTCCCACAGAGACGTATTTAGGTTCACGCTTAGTGACCAAAATGTTCCGCCTGAGCTAAAGGAGGAGAAAATAAACCAACGTAAAGACAAAAAAAAAACAAAACCCAAGCATACTCTTTCCACTTAGTTGACACAAATCCCTGCTGTGAAAAGCCAGGAGTTTTCTCCCTAGTCTGTTTAACAGACAAGTTAAGCTGTCCTCTCTTAAAAGTCGCCACAGGCAACAATGTGGCACATTAGTGTCAACAGAGGACCGTGTAATTATTCCACACAGGACAAATGTGCTCAGTCATTTGCTTAGATAGCATCATTTGTTGCACACTTTTCCCTGCTCTTCAATTTTATGGTAAAATGAGTTGCAGTGTCTGCAGAGCATGCCTGATAACAGATCCAAAATGTCACTGTCCGATGATTCATGCCGCGCTGCTTTACTGAGAGGTTGTACATTAAGGCCAAACTTTTCATTGACAAGATTAAATGTCACATATTAATTCAAGGCTCATAAATGCAGCCCTCCTGTCTCCTATGTGTCTGCCAGAATGATGCAATATGAATATTCTGATCAGTGTTCAGTGTTTGTTTTTTTTGTTTTTTTTTCCACAACTCTGGAGTATAAAAGACATGCTTCATCTGACGTTCAATGACGTCAAACCAGGATTTTCGTCATCTCTTTTAACATTAAAAATGTAAAAATAAAACACAACAAAATAAAAAAGTTGTGTTGTATTTCTTTAGCAAACTTCCCATGAAGAATATTTGAAAAATGCAGCATTTAAGATCAGCATATATGTATTCAGTGGACTAAAAGATATTAAAAAATTTCTTAGTAAAATTATTGGTAAAATAATTTTTGCTACCCTGGATAAAAATGTATAACTGAGTAATTTCTTTAAAGCTGCATTATGCAGCTTTTAGAAAGATCCAGATAATCTGTGAAATAATCAAGCTCCTGTCTCCTTCCTGTGGTCCTACTGCCATCTGCAGAAATATAAAACTTGGTTTCAATCAGCCAGTCAGAGCCAGAAAGTCTGTTTTAATGCTGTCAATCATGCTCGTGTTAATGTTGGAGCAGTGCTAATGGTGGAAAAACAACTTACTGTTACAGTATACCATGTTTACTATATGGTATAGATTTAGCTGGGTTAGAGGCATTTCTTTTTGCCATTGGTTGGATGAGGACACACACTCATCTCACAACTACACAGTAGTGACGAGGAGAGTAAAGATTAAAAACTTCCTCAAAACTGTAAGAGATTGCTGCAAAGATTGGCATGTTGGGGTCATGACAACAATTTGTTGTTATCTACATGCTCAACTGGTTGTCGAGGAGCATTTCCCTGATAGGTTTCTTTGTCCTGCCATCACAAACACAAACATGGAGTTTTCTAAACATTCAAGGTGAGTCTAAGATGAGTAAAAGACAAGTATGTAGAAAAAGGAGGATGTGGAGGATGTATGATGCTGTGGACCTTGGAAACCTTGCTAACCTGCCTGAACTCTTTAAAATAGCTGAATGTTACCAGTAAGGCAAAAATGGGCCAAATAGAATATGACAATAGGATAAAAATCCAAAACATTCGGAAAACCCAAAACAAAATGGTTCACCGGTCTCAGAATTAACCTTCTGTCATGATGTCCATCCTCTCCATTCTTTATTCGCCTGGGAAACAGGTAGGGTGAGCTGAAGAGAAGCAAGCATAACAAAGAAAAATCCACTAAGGATATCGTGAAAATAGCACTTGTCAAAGAGAATTATTGTGAAAAGTCTACATATGTGCTGTCCATTTGGCAAATCTGTTAACAGCAGGGGTATCAGCCATAACGCCAAAACAAATGTTGGATTTTTTATTTGGAATATTTCATAATACTGTGAGATTATGCTTCAACAATAAAAAATGAATTTTCTTCAAAGCTTCTTTTTTCTTTGCCAACAAAGCTTTCTGTGTATTTATGTAGTCCAATTAGCCCATCACAAGCTCAGGCTCTTTTGTTGTGGATTTCCTTTCTGTGAATAATTCTGGGAGGGAAATTCTTGAATATAGGACATATATTTTTCACAGAAATGCTGTTATGGCTAAGGCTTATAGAGCATCTGAAAAGTGTTTTTGATTTTTTTTTTTTAACTGTATGAAATCCTTTGTACAGAATTGGATGTTACAGCAGTATCCATGACCACTTTACAATCACACTGTGCAGGGATTTTATGTTACACCAGTGCAGCGCTGGATCACAGGGACACTTTTTTTTTTTTAAGCATTCCAAATAACAAAAATAACTTGCTGTGTGCAGCCACTTGTTTTTCTCCTCATCAGACTGACTCTGCTCCCTTCAGGTGCATGTCACAAGGCATTAGGAGCTAATTAAAAAAATCTCCACAATTAATTGCCGGAGACAAGGGTGGGGGGCTATTAAGCCTGACACCCTGTGAGCAATTAGATCGATGTTGTCATGTGCTGAAAGGAGAGTTGGTGTTCACATTGTGAGGGGCTACCGTTCATCAAGGTCACATGGGATTGGTTAAAGGCTTTGTGATCCCCTGTGTACATTCTCTGATGCGCACTGCCTGCCACTAAAGCGTGGATAAAAACGCCCCAGCAGGTGGCAATTATAGGATTTTTTTTAGGCATACAACGCTTGAGCATATTGTTTGACTTTTAAAACGGTTACCGTTTCGTCGCAAGAGTTACCTTTGTCATCATCTAATCGGGGGTTTAATGTTATGCATCAAGTTCTCAATGAATTGATGATTTTATGTGTTTCAACAATATGGATTTACATTTGATACGGATGACCAGTACGCCTGCGAAGCACTCAAAAAATGGCACAGACAGAATTGAGT
Organism: Girardinus metallicus; assembly: GCA_903067095.1. NCBI lineage: Eukaryota > Metazoa > Chordata > Actinopteri > Cyprinodontiformes > Poeciliidae > Girardinus > Girardinus metallicus. The sequence continues at coordinate 29,460 of CAEGAE010026146.1, forward strand.
ACATTTATTGTAATTGTCTCTGCTGTGATTCAGTTGCTTTAAAAGCCACCTTTTAAAATGTCGATCGTGTTCACACTATGCAGGTTGCAACACACACCGCATAGATCTGCGTTGCACATTCGTTATGGAGCTTAACACATTTATGTAAATACCACAAAAATAAAAGAAAGCAAAGATGTTTGCTGCTGAATTTTAAGAAAAAAAAAAAAAAACACAAAACCGCGTAAAGATATCCAAAGTTTAGATAAACTGGAGAATCTCATACACTGAACACTGAAGGAAAAAATAAACAGTTTTTAAAATAATTGCTGGTTTTTGTGTGCTTTCAGTCTTCTGCTAGGGAAGTAGTGAACAATGACAGACAAAAATAAGATGCCATTCACTTGGTTAATTATACATGAGGTACTATCTTGTATACAACTGCAAAAGTTTAGCAAGAAACTTATTTCACTTACTTTGTGAAAAACTGAGTTACATTACAACATCCACCAAATGTTCAGCGAGATTCTGACTTCTTTTTAAAGAGATTCTGACAATGTTTAGCCAGATCTCAAAACCGTTTTCTTGTTTCCTAGTGTCTAATTGCAGATCATGGGGTAGAATATCCACAGGAGAATTACATGATCCCTAAAAACAGGTGAAATCTGCTTTGATACAGTCACTTCAACCAAGAAGAATAAACTCAAAAATATTCAGACATGTAATTGGAGCACAGTGTAATTATTGTGCAAGTGTTTCGCTAAAATTTATCTAGTGTGAGACAATAGCCAACTTTGAGATTACATAGATTACATAAATTGTATTGTGTTTAGATTTTAAATGCCTCTCTGTTACGGCCCCCCCTTCCTTTGTGAGGAGAAGGGGAGTAACACGACAGCCACAAAAATTCAGAGTCCAAGTGAATGTTAAAAAA
>CAEGAE010026147.1:0-10731 GCA_903067095.1 Girardinus metallicus
CTTACAAAGCAGCAAACAGTTATTTGAAGCTGCTGGTGCCTCTAGAACCTCAAGGTGGAGGATCCTCCAGAGGCTTGTTGTGCATGAACCTACTATTGGGCCACCACTAACCAGAGCTCACAAGCAGAAACGGTGGCAGTGGGCCCAGCTGAACATGAAGATAAATTTCCAAACAAACTTGTTCACTGATGACTGCTGTGCAGCCCTGGATGGTCCAGATGGACGCAGTAGTGGACTGGTGGTGGACGGCCACCACGTCCCAACACGGCTGTGACGTCAACAAGGAGATGGTGGAGTCATGCTTTGGGCCGAAATCATGGGAAGAGAATCATTGGTCGCCCTTTAGGGTCCCTGAAGGTGTGAAAATGACCTCAGTAAAGTATCTGGACTTTCTGACTGATCACTTTCTTTCATGGTTCAAAAAGAAGAGCCGAACCTTCAGTAGCAAAATCATCTTCATGCATGACAATGAATGCTGCAAGGAATCCCTCTGTGTCATTGGCTGCTATGGACATAGAGGGAGAAACTCATGGTGTGGTCACCGTCCTCCTCTGACCTCAACCCTGTTGAGAACCTTTGGAGTTTCCCCCAGCAGGAGATCTGAAGGTGGGATACAGTTCAGATCAGAACAGCAGCTCTGGGAGGTTTTCTGACATCCTGCAGACATTCAGCAGAAACTATCCACAAACTCACAAGTTCAATGGATGCAGGAATTGTGCAGGTGATATCAAAGAAGGGGTTCTATGTTAACATGTAACTGTTAAGATGTTTTACATCGAAATAGCTTTTGATTTTAGTTCATGTCACCACTTAATGCTGCACATTCAAAGAATGACTGTTTGCAGTCATTGCACCAGACAAAAGTGTCATCTGAAGGTCAAATTTTTTACAAAGGTGGCAACAAAAGCTTCAGGGGTTTCTACAGAAACTATCTGATAAACAGCTTATTCAATTTGTACACATTACATTTGTGTACAAAACTTATATGGAGAAAAAAAACAGGGAACCTTGTGAAAACCAAAGAAGAGATTGCAAAACTATTCATCGCATTATACGGAGTTGGAGTAGAAAAAGAACTTTCATACAACACTACAAAGGAAACTATTTTTATACACTATGTTAAAGCCAGTCTTACCCAATGAATTCATCAGGTGTAGAGCAGGAGTTTTTCTGCTGAGTTGTGTGTATCATTCATCTAAATTTGGTGACTCATTGACAGTAGTCCATTCAGCCAACTGTCCAGTCGCTGGTGTCCTGACATGTGCTATAGCCTCCTGTGGCTTTACTGAGGCTCATTAGTGGTCCAACAATCAGAGCACAATGATCTAATTTGCTGTCAAGCTGTACATCATGCATGGATGAACATAGGAGGGCCCTAGATGTACAGTACAGAAAAAGGTAAGGAGTGAGGCAGCATAATAGTGTTTGGGGCATATAACATCCCAAAGACTGTTATAATTATCTTGCACTAATTTTACGTACTGCATTCATTCTCCATATAGTGGTACATTCTTCAGACCCATGTTTCCTTCTTCGTACTTTGAAATTTTTTACTATGTTACAAATATAAAAAAAATTACTTGTTCATGGTTTTCTGGTTATCTGATTCAGACCACAGGGGTGACCAATCTGAGAGAGACAACTGTTCAATTTACTTTGGTTAAGGATAGAGACTTTAAACTTAAACAAGGCATGAATAACAAGCCAATAAAGATTTAGACAATAATTGTGACTGTGCTGTATTGAGATGTGAATTGACAAATATTTATCTGTTTTGCAACCAAACTGCGTTTGACATGGACATTTGCTGCCAGCTGTAACAGTAGATAACGCCGGTGAGGTATGACACCTGCGGGGAGCTTAATGCCATGTTGCTCGTTGTTCCATGTACAGAAGCTCCTGAAAAACTGAACATGAAAGCTTTGACATAAGATTTGATTGCCGATTACGTCATGGATGTTTCTCTATCTTCTTCCTGTTTGTCTAAAATAACTATCGGATGTGAGCAAGGCAACAGACAGGAAATGTTTGCAAGAGTTGGTGTCAGGCGTTAGAGCTATAGTAGTTTACCCAAACTGCTGGGTTACTTGATTCCTCATGATTGTTTATATGGTTGAATTACCATCTGTCATCCTAAGTCTTTCAGTGTTGTTTCCCTCCTAGATGTCCATATTCTGTCTGTGTTTTGGTCCAGAATATCAAACTCCAAACCCTGACTGCAGGCCATTTAATGAATAATTTAAGCTTTGAGGTTATGCAAGGTTCTATCAAGACCGTTTTCTTCTGCTTGAGCTCTTCTGTTTGAGTTATACATAGAAGACTTTCCTTTGCATCTCACTAAATTGCTGTCCTGTTACTTTTAGGGTTCTGGAGAGGGCTTTAAGAGGTTTAGACCACTGATATTTCTATGACCTGTCTCAGCAGCAGGGCTGATGAATCCGACAAAGATATCTGTCATAACAATGATGTCTCTCCCCACCCAAGCCATTTTATTTATGCTGTTCTAAAGCAGAGAAGAATGAATTTCAGATTAAGCTACATATGTTTGTAATCTATTGCACGTGTGGCAATTGTTAGTCTACATGCTCTGAATCTTTATTATGGAAGTTGTTGAGAACAGGGTGCTAATAAGCCAATTGTTGAATGAGTATTATGTATCATATTTTTGTGATCCATGCTGAAAGACACACTTTAATAACTTCAGAGCTGTGGGACCAGTAAATACATTTGCTCAGTGTTTTCATTAAGGATATGTCAAAGGCTGTATGGAGGGATTGTATAACGATCAGACCAGAAGAAATTAAGTTTACAAATGGAGAAGGAAGCTATCATTAATAAATAAAAGGCAGGGTAATAAGGCAAATCTATATTTTATTAGACTAGCTACTGTAAGAAAAAGAAACAACAGGCTGCAGTTTGGTGGTTTAAATTGAACAAACCCAGGCTTGTTTACAGAGAGGATTTTTATATTGGAACATAAAGCCAATGCATTTCGTTTTTACTGTAGTACTACTATACAATATTAGCAACCCCCCCCAAGTACCCCCAAGAAACAAAAACGAATAACTATGAGATTATTTTCACCAAAAGGCACAGGTGTTGGAACTGTAGACTTGGAGTAAGAAGGTTTTTGGGTTTGAAGCTTTTGTGCATGTAGCACAGTGAGGTTCTCTCCAAGTAGTTTAGTTGTCCTTGAGTATTAGCTGCTTAGTATTTCTCCATTTTGTAAACTAACATCCTTCTTGATATCTCTGGGTGACTTCCACCGAACACAAAGTAATTCCAAGTTTACAACAAAAAGTGGTCAAAATCTCATTTTAAAAATGTTTTGTTACAATATTGACAGTATGATTTTAAACATATGTCCTGTGCAGTCAGTGATTCCACTTTATCCCAGCTGTAGCACATTTCTGCATGGAGCTATCAGAACTACTCCAAATAAACATCTGAGAAAAAAAGTTTAAGGAAAAGACAAATGCAAGCGATGAGTCACAGCTCTGCTAATAAAAGCCCCAGTGATGTCAGCAACATTGAAGCTTGTGTCTGAGCTGTAACTGAATGCTCCTGTTTTGAATGTTATGCATTCTGAATGAGAATTGCCCCAGCAGGACCAGATGGATCCCAATCCTGTCCAGATGCTCCATGCCGAAGCTGAATCCACGTGAAGCAACTGAAGCAAACAGTACAAACAAAACCTTCATAATTCATTCACTTTCGGTTTCATTTTGTAGGACTGTGAAATAACAGACTCTTAAATCAAGGAAACAAAGAAATGATAAAGTATGTTTTCTCACCAACTGCAGCTTACTTCTCACTAAACAATGATGAAGTGTCTTGTGACTAGTCAAGGTAAAATCTTCGCAATGTCGAACCAGGTTTGAATGTTTTGAGCGAATGTGCTTGATCAAATCAAAAAAGTTAACTTTTAAGACCTTTAAAGTTAACCTTAAAACTTCCTGACAGTTATCCTGTCAGGAGGCTAACAGGACAGCCATTAGTGATGCACAACGCAAATCTGCTATTATGAAGCCATTAGAGGTCCTGCTTGTAGTTTGCAATGGGTTTACATGGTAAATGTATGCTAAAAGCACGCTGAAGTAGAAAAAAATATGGATGTGTGGTGGAACTACATATATTTTCCTTTTTTTTCTATTTGCTAATTTGTGTCAGTCTATAAAATACCATTAAAATAATACTGAAAAACTTACCCACTTTGCTTTCACGTGATGGTGTGTGTTTTCTTTTTGCTTTATTCAACTAAAACTTAAGTTAGTTTTTTAAAATAAAATTTCTTTTATTTTTGGAGATGGCTTTCTGTGATTAAATCCCTAATACAAACAAGTATGTACACAGAAGTCCTTGAAGCACACATTACCTTCGCATCCATCCATGAATGCAAATTCACTGATGAATTTGCATCATGAACATATCACTCATCTTCCCTCTGCCAGATTCTGCAATGTTTGCATTAGTTCATTGAGTTCTGAATCCACTGTTAGATGAGTCCACAGTGCAATGAGGGCTGACAATTAGCCTAATGAAGTGCAGGAGAAAATCACACTCAGTGCTGTGTTAACAGTTGCTCAGTGAATATTCATGCGTTGTCGGTTTTGCAGAAAAGGCGGCGCAGCGTTGCTGAATACCAATCATTATATTTCAGCCTGTCACTTGTCTCGGCAAAGGTAACATCCTGATCAGCCTCACTGCTGGGAGGATTATTATTTTTTTGGGTGTATCCAGAACAGAGTTGAGAGTGTCTTGTGCAGGATGTCTTGAGCAAATGAAATGTAAACTGCTTTTATATCAGATAATATTTCCAGAACAGAGACATGTTTGTAATTTTTTCTTAGAATTTTCTTTAAGCTTCTGGGAATGACGGAAGATAAGTAATGTTTTTGTGAAATGAAACATTTTTATAAATCTAATTTTCTCAAACAGTACCCCTTAACAAGAAAACTACAACTATCAAAGACTTATTAATAATTAAAAAAGTTATTGCCTAACCTGTTCATTTATTTAAAAAACATAGGCAGCAGGGTTTTTATGCACTATTTGGCAAGTTTTACTTCAACCTTTGAGGTAAAACTCAAAGGGTGCGCTATAATTTTCTGTGAATAGTTTATAAAGTTGTTTATTGTGAAAGGGTTCAAACTTTATTCTATAATTTTTAACAGATGACAGATATGGATGATCAAAAGAAATGTGTACATTTCTCCAAAATAATTTCAAAGAGTTTTCTCTTTGATTAATTCAAACATTAATCACGCTATCTATGGTCCCTTTATGGAGAATTATTCTTTCTATGTGAATTCAAGAACAAACTGACTGCTTTCAGAAGTCAGATTATTTGTAAAGTCCGGACTAAAAATGGGAACTAAAGGGTTTGTTAGTCTCTAATGAAAATATCATTCAGTCCCAAATACCCTTTAAATTCTTTTTTCTTTTTGAGAAAAAGGATACATTTACCTGTCACTTTAATAGAGCTCTCTGTTAGACTAGATAAATACTACATGAACTGTTGCCAATGCAATATTGTAATTAATCTGGATTTAAGCTTTTACGTCTACAGGCCATTTTAATAATTCCTACATTATTGTCCACAAATTATAATGCAAATGCAGATAATCTGTTTTAATGAAGTGTTTCCTTCCTTTTCAGTATTTTTATCTAACTGTTTTACAATTGCTCCTCATCTATCCTGTGCTGCTGGCCACTGGTCAGCCAGGCTGAGGGCGGGACAGACTGTGAGTCACACCGGCCAGATGGAAGTCAGATTATCCTCCATTAGATGACATAATGCTATGGTGGTCTTCTTTTCCCAGACCCAAACAAAGCGGCCTGTTGGTTCTAAATCAGGATGCAGGTCCCGCAGATGAAATGCAATAAAAAGAAAAGGAAAAAAAGCTAGTAACAACATGCCTATCAATATTATGCTTTTATGCCACAAAACACTATTATTACAGTCAGGTTCTGTTGTTTGTCCCAAAAGCATTATTTCTATTGAAAACAATAAATTGTCTCTATTATTGTCTCATTTAAATAAATAAAGTTTCTAATGCGCTCCTTTGTTCATAAATACAACAAGTTTTGTCATAATCACTTTAACAAGCTGAAAACAGTAAGACACACAAAAAAGCAAATAACATAAATACTAGAAACAACTCAAACTGTGTGGTTTGAGTACCAAGGTGGGTGGGTTTGGCTTAACTTTCTCATGCATGTTAAACTGGTCTACAGTGGGTTGTAAATTTCTTGTGGTGACTTAATGTAAGAAGAAGTCAAGATTTAGTCATTGCTCTGGGGAAAATATCAGTCTGAAGTCGGTAGATACAGTAGAACACAAAGCAATATTCTAAGAAGCAGCCAAACACTGACACCCAGTGGCAGATTTGTGTAAATGAACTTTCCGATGAAAACTGTTCTAATCTTTTCTTCAGTTCCGCTTAATACCTAAAGTGATTGTGAAACGTTAACTTTGCATTGTTTAAAACGTGTGGCTTCAGCTGACCTCTAAAGTGCTTACCACTTCTCTACGGTTTAAACAATGCCATCTAATTAAATTTGCATCAGTCAGTAATTAAAACCCAGAAGTATTTGGATGAAAGTTATGGTTTGGCAATTGCGATTACATTTATTAAAATATAAATAAATGTCAAAAATACAATATTTTTTCTTTTGGGAAAAGACATTAGAAATAATCAAAACTCTCAATTTTTCCACACGTATCCCTTAGTAGTGAAATCGCATACCAAACTTTTCCAGAATTTGTAAGCTCCTCACAAAATGTGTGGCAACCAGATCCACAAAGTAAATAAGCCTTAACTGTTGGGGTGGGACATTTAATACATAAACAGATTGGGAACGTCAGTGTTGGTGAAATAAGATGCCAGTAACAAGACCTTATTAAGGTCAGAAATAAAATGCATGTAGAAAACTCCCCAAAAGCACATCCAATCCCCGAGTGAATCCAGATGCATGACTCTGCAACTGAAACATGATGCAAATTTGCAGAGACCAAACAATGTGCAAACATGGTGGCATCGCTGCCAACATCCTGTTACCTCTGCCCATACAAGAATGACTCTGGGTAAACAAAGGCTGCGTGTGTTCAAGCGTACGACGGACATCACACTTCAAACAGCATACTAACTGCAAATGTAACTTCTTTTATCTCAATAGTGTGGCCATAATAAAAAAAGGTATTCACTCCCCTCTAACAAATAAAATACAGATTGTAGTATTGATGTAACCACCTTACATTCATGTTACAGTTGTAAATAACTCATATGTCTTTACCATCTTTGTGGCCCTGGACACAATATTTCCCTATTTTTGATTGCAAAACAGCTCAAACTTAATGAGAGGATGGAAGGAATCTGTAAATGTCAACTTTTAAGAGAAGGCTTAGTTTTCCAATAAACACTGCATTTTGCATGGAGGTCATAAAAGACAACTGTTAAGTCTCCTTTATGACTCTCTTCTTTCCACTCTCCCTTAAAGGTCAGATTTGTTTACCATTGAAATTGTTCCTGTCAACAGAATCTCCCACTTGTACTTCTCTGCAGCTCCTCCAATGTTACTGCTTACTTACTGGCTGCTTCTGATTAATGCTCAGCCCGTAGCATTTTGCTTCCACGTAATGCTAGACTATTTTGTATTACACTACTACAAGCAAAAGAATAAACAAGATTCAATTTTGTAGTTTCAAAGTCAGAAATATGATAAAGTTTGATAAGTACTTCTGCAAAACCTTTCACTAAATGCAACTTTAAATTTATAAGACAACAAAACAAAGGTGTGGACAAAGCTTGTAAATGATTTATTTTGATCGAGTAAGATGCTTTTTACAAAAGGTGGTTGAGGATGTCTTCTGTCATAAAACAAAAGGGTCCACATCTTCAATCCGTTTATCCTCTCATGATTCTGTAATATGTGCAACTTCCACAAGAATGATGATCATATAAAGCATTATGTAATCAAAAAACTTTCAAAACCAACTTTAATGTGGAGGAGCAGACATGTACAGAATACACAAAGCATACAAAGAGAAGAGTCTCTAAAATTAAAAAAAGAACTGTAGACAGAAACATGTCGGGACAAAAGGGAGTTTGACCGAGAATACTTATTCCCAATAGTTAATCCATTTTGTTTACTTTTTACAATACTCCTGTGCAAACTGTGGTTGTGTTTCTCTGAATGGCAATGACGCTCAAACGAATATCTTAAGATCAGATAAAATAGGTCAGAAGATGCAGCATAGCTGATGTCTTTTTGATGAAGAAGACCCATGGCCCCATGGATTAAAAAGGTTTCCGCAATAAAACATCAACTGAGGAAAAGCAGCATAAACAGCTGTGGACCAATGCAGACAGGAAGTTGATTGCTTGTTGCTGTTTTAGATCCTGTGGGTGTTTGCCTGAAATAAACTTTTTTTTTTTTCATACAAATCGTAATTTATGGCATTTCTTACTGGGTCTTTATAAAAACTGAGAATCTTTTCCCATGTGTGTAAATTGAATATACTTCCTGGATTTTCCATTGTTGACTTCATTCACATCCTCAAATAGAAAAATCATTGGGCTGTATGATGCCATATAAGGGTAGAAAATGGTCCACAGCAGGTTGTTTTTCCATCAGATTTATTTAACAGTCCTCTTCTTTAAGATGCATGAAGGGAACAAGCTGCAGAGGATTCCTAGATGATACGAATCACTTGAGCCTTCATGGCTTCAGGTCGGAATGTGGCGAGAGGAGGCGGCTTTTGCAAAGAACATCCTAGATGCCATTTAGACGAGGAGGTTCCAATTTTTCTGTAGCAACTGTGTAATTAGCCAATAATTACACTAATTACCTTGACGTTAATTAGACTGAAAATACAGAAAGTGGGGAGCAGTTATTTTAAACTGTTGTGCAAAGATTTTTTTTAGAAGACAGAGATGAGTGCAAAGACCCCGTATAGCAAAGCACATGGATAAGCAACCAACGACTGCTGCCCATCCATAGCCAATGCTGATATGAAGATCTTTGAGGCAGAGAAACTGCACCAGCCGATAATCGTTGCTGTTAGTATAATCCCCATCATGCCCCTAGAGAGAGCAGGACAGCAGTAAGTTAGAGTCACCAATGCTTGAATAAACATTCACAAACCTGAACAACACGGAGTAGTTTTATTTTGAACTAAAATCCATGACTGCTAATATTTTGGTATTTTGGATAAATAAACCTGACCAGGTTGTCCATTTTAGACAGTTTGACCGTGTACTTACTGTAATGAGAACACAACTCCAAAGCTGGAGAGGATGATCATAGGAAGGAGGCAGTATCCCAACACACTGGCCACGCAGCCGAAGGACACGCCCGTCATACTCATGAGGTTGAGGAGGCAGTACATGGCGAGGCAACCGATCGCACTGATGCCGTACACGTAACCAAACTGAATCTTACCCGACTGTAATAGGGAAGTGGGGGGGGGAAAGTGCCAAACAGACAGAGAATATGGATTTATTGACTGAAGCCTACTCCGACTGTGAAGACTGAAGAGCATAATTAAGTCCATTATTTACCAGGAGAAGAGTTGCCCCAAAGGCCAAACAAAAGACCATCGGACCAGCCAGGTCTGTCTCATTCATGATGCTCCCATCTGCTACTTTCAATGGATGGAGAACTGTGAGAGTCTTCTGCCAGATATGGTCAAAATTGATCCCTAATTCTGTAAACAAAAAAACTCCTACATTAAGTATGTCTTGGTCAGGTATGATCAAACATATATAATGCCAAAGATTACTGCGTATGAATTCTCCATGGAATAACACCATGAAAGGATTAATATAACTAGTATTTGTGGAACATTATTTAGTTTCTGCACATTTTTTTCCTGACTTTTTATTTAGAACCTTATTAAGAAGCACTTATATACTTGTTTTCTAGAGAATTTGCAAGGTGCATTTCCTCTCGACATCTCAATTTAAAGATATTGTTGGTTGATCAATATTTGCCTGAACTTGATTTACAGTAGCCCAGTAATCTATTTAAGTTATGACTGTAAAACTAAAACCTTAACAGAGAAAATGGTAGCAGAGACACATCTTTTAGGATGCTAAAACCTTAGTTTTAATCAATTCTAATAAAAAATAAAGCTAATATCCACTCAAAATAATTACTAATTAAGAAATGTCAGTGATCACAGTGAAGCCATCATAATTTTAAAGTTTCAGAATAAAACTAATCAATATGTTTGTGAAATTTAATGTTTAATTTTTTGGAGAACAAATGTGTGGTCAAGATAAAATGGGAAATTTAGTCATATAGTTGCAAAATATAATCTAAGGATTAATGTCCTTACTACTTTAATACATGGGTATTGTAGAAAAAGTAGCAAGAAACAACATAGTAGAATATCGGTGTGAGAACATCTTTATGTATCAACAAAAAGTCACATTAAGCACATAAGAAACGGGGAAACAAAACTTTAGGACATACTTTTGGCTCAACTTTGGTAGCCTTTTAATTGTATCAAATGCCTGTAAAACGGTTATTCTGACTTTTTAATGCAACGTATTTGGAAATAGCTCCTCGGTTGTAGTTTTTAGTCCTGAATAACAAAGCACACCAATCCTAGCAATACCATTAATTATTTTGGGCTTAGAATTCAATTGGTACTTCTGTTTCAAGTTTTTTAAAAATGAATCAAAAGGGAATTCCAAAATATATATATATATATATATATATATA
>CAEGAE010026149.1:0-37030 GCA_903067095.1 Girardinus metallicus
TCCAGCTTCATTTGTTAAAACCGCAGAGTGAGTTAAGTTTAATCCTTCACAGCGGCGGAGCCTCGTCCGCATTGGTTTTGCAGAGCATGCGCATGTTACAGTCTGCATCTTTATTTATTTCCTCAAGATAAACTGCCGGCTCCTCTGTTTAGACTATAAATGGATTAACACAACATTGAAAACTCTATTTTTCTCTGTTCTTTATGTACTGGAGACAGGAATTAAACACGTCATTTTAACCAAAGGTTTGGAATGCACCTCTGTCCGGCGTCCGGTCCATAACCCTTCAACACACTGTCAGCGCCCAGCCACAAAGACACATTTAGTTCAGAGTCTATGAGATGATGTTCAGAAAGGATTTTTTTATTAATTGATTTTAGTTTCCTCTGCGATAAAGGCTGTAAAACCTGCCCATGTGCACCAGTCAAGGGTGTGAATTATAACCTGTCAAAATGACCGACGGGCTTCAAATGTTCCCGTTGTTTAAAAAAAATTAACGGTCAAATACGGAAAATATTCCTTTAACGAGACCTCTGAAATCATACAAAGTTTACTAGAAGGAAAAAGTGTGGTAGGGAAATGTGCACCAGCAACAGGGATAATCATATCTTTGAGCAAAACACATCAAAAGAGGCCGAAGTGACGAAAGAAGATAGTCTACCAGAAAATTTTAGAGCACTTCATAATTCCCTCTGCTGATAAGTTTTATGGAGATGGTGTTTACATTTTGCTGCAGGAATCTGCACCAGCCCACAATGCTAATGTACCAACTGCTGGTTCAGTGACCAGTGTTGCAGCGCATGATTAACAAGCACACTGCACTGATCCCATAGAAAATCTTAGAGGCTATTGTCAAGATCAAGATGAGACACCAGAACCAACAATGGAGATTATCTAAAAGCTGCAACAACTTAGACTCCGATTTTACACTTCAGCAGAACCACAAGCTGAACTCCATGCCACACGGCATTGATGCAGTAATTCATGTAAATGGAGGTCCAACCAGGTATCGAGTGCATAAAAATAAACCCAAATAGACAGAATTTTTGGGTTTTCATCATCTGTAAGCCATATTCATTAAAATTACAAAACATGCTTGGAATATTTCACTGCATTATGAATCTCTATATTACACAAGTTTCAGTTTCTGACATTGGTGACAAAATAATAAACTTTATACAGGGCTAAAGAATAAATCAATAATATATACTGCAATAGACGCGAGTTCAACATCAAGAGATGACATATCTGAGAAAATACTAAATATATAGAATATTCACCAAAATCTGATCCAGAACCACACGGCACACTGGGAGACGTAGACAGAGGAAAGTCTTTAGCCGCGCTATTAACTCCCTCACTCCGGTTACCTAGAAACAACTTGTTGAGTAACTTAAACATCAGCAGTTTAAGTTTTGCCACCATGCCTCACAACAGCTTTAAACTAAATAATGGCATAGAGTAAACTGTGGATAAAAGAGATAAGGTCACGCCACTGGTTTCTCAGTACTTCAAATATTTAAAAACAAAAAAACAAATCATTAATTATTAATAGACATATGAAATGTTTACATTGTGATAAGTTTTTCAGCCATATCGTACAGCTCCAACTTTATCACAATTGAATTTTTTGTGAGCTGTGCGGCAACTGAGCCTTTATCCATGGGCTGAGCCAAACAAGACAATACACATTTTTACTAACTTCAATTATTATTATTATTATTTTTTAAATCACACTACTGAGTTGCAAGTGTTAATCACTGTTAATGTTTATGCTCAGATCGGTGTTTCCAAGTCACACTTACAAAACAAAAATTTAACCCTAGACAGATATCTAGGGTGATAAAGATTTCACCTCTTAATGCATGGCTATCAAAACTAATGACTGCATTTATCTTTATTCCCAAGTCTGACAAGACTTCAAATTAAGAGTAGAGAGATCAACACAAGGAGAACTCAGGTAAAAGTTGGGGTTAAATAAAATTATGCTCTTCACAATAAAAATTAGAATCTCTTAGTAGTTGTAATTGCAGGCTAAATACAGCAGTGGCAGTAGTAGAATTACCAAATGACAAAAGTTGTATCTAAAATTTTCTCACTTAAATTTCACAACATACATCCTAGCTTGACCCTGCCTCTCACTCTTTGACCATTGGGGATAGACACCAGCCCCCTTTGCGATCCTGCAAGGATAAACGTGTCAAGTGATTGAGAGATACATGGACATCCTGGTTTGTTGTGCAGGCAACTCAAAACACATAAAATACATCAATATTACCTTTACAGTACATTCAGCATCCTATGTCTACACCAAAAAGAACTTGGTAACACCACCTTTTCATCCAACAGATCTATTTTAACTATTTACGAGTTCAGGAGACGCTCTGTACTGCCTCAATAAACTAACGGCAAATGATGCCATCAACAAACCATTTTTTGAAAACGATGCTAATCCAAATCTGATGATGTAACAAACCAAACTATAAGCCTGCCAGAAACTTCCTACCACAGCCCCGAGCCAGAGCTTAAACACTGGGTCTTCACAAAACCAAAGATGTTAAAAATGTAAGTCAAAAATGCAAGCTGAGCATACAATGTATTTAAGTCCACTTTTAAATGTACTAATGCAAACTTTAGCAGATAGAATTTTAATCAAAATAGGACACCTCACAGCAGGGCCGGCCCAAGGCAAAGCAAACTAAGTGCCCGCTTAGGGCCACTGGGGCCCCTTAAGTGGAACTGATTTTTTTAGTTTTTTCTGTAGTACTTTGTGATTATATTAGCAAAAACACACCATTACATTATAAAGCTGTGATTTCTTTTTACAAAATATATATTTGGTAATGTATGTAGAAATTATTCTTTATAAGGGCAAAAAGAAAATAAAAGAAGTTGCTCTTGGGGACCCCCTGGTGGTCACGGTAGGTAAAGAACTTATCCTTCAGGGAGAGAGAAAAGAAAGAGGAAGAATAGAATAAAGCCGAGGAAAGGTCACGCCACTGGTTTTCAAGGTATGTTTTCAAGTGTCTTGGTAATGTAATGTTTATCAAACAGATCTGCGGAGTTGCTAATAAAAAATCAGTTTGATAGCGACCTTGATTGGTCCAGTTCACCAGCCAAACATATATGCTAGCAAGTTTATGTTTGTGTGAAGTTGAGTTTTAGTTTTAAATGGGTTGATTCCTGTGGTTGGCTACATTTTTGAGGTTATTTTGGTTTCAAAATTGAGTTCGATAACATTTGATAATTAAAACTTCTCAATGTTTCACACTGTCTAGCAAAAAGTTTTTATATCAGGCTACATGGTTTGTACTGTACTGATAAAGTGAACTACTCTAAGCTGTAGTTGGCGATATGTTGATTGCTACTGAGCATAATTCATGTGGGTAAAAGAAACAGTTTTACATCGACTTAAAAGTTAGGAAACTTTTCCTGTTAAAATCATTTGGAGGCACAGAATCAGCCCAGCACTGGTCCACATTCTCTGGCTAGAAAGCACTAATTGCAGTTTTCTTTAAAAAGCCTTATCTGCCAATTTTGATTTTGGCCAATACCAATTTTTTCGTCTGAAATGTTGCTAAATATAGCAAGAAAGTTGCTGAGTTGTAACAGTAGGGTGGCTTTTAACTGCAAACGTGTGGACACGATCTGGTGGCCGGTCTGTCAGTCAAACCTCTTGTTATAAAGCAGAAGAGGACAGTGGGTGACTTTTTAAGGCCTTTGCTGATGTAGATAAGATCCGCTTCCCATGCAAGTATCGGCCGATCACCGATCTCTCAAGATTAAATAAATCGGCTGGCCAATAAATGTATTTTGTATTATGCATACATACATTATATAATGTAAACAGCACTATCAGAGATGCAAGAAGTTTATAGCTGGTGTGTGAATAATCTAATCATTGACTACAGCAATCCACGTTGTTAGCAGAACGAGAGGGCCCCAAAACCAGATTTCACTTAGGGCCCCATGAAGGCTTTGGCCGGCCCTCCCTCACAGTCTGAAAAAATACTTACATTGAAAAAAATACACCTCTTAACTTAACACTTAATGGCCTTATATAAGCCACTTTTGATTTACTTTCTAAAACCTTGCAGACATCCTGACTATACAATCCAACCTTGGGGATTTTAAAGATAATTTTGGACTTAAATCTTACAAACGTAATACATAGTAAGATTTCAGTCCAAAATTATGTTTAAAATTCCCAATAGCATATCGGGAAACTTGAAGACATAATGCTCCAAACTCCGATAAGCTAGCTCTGCCGCTTTGACTTGGACTGGAGGACACGGCACAACATGTGAGGCAGTAAAAAAACAATAATTAAAAAAAAACAAACTCTGCTCATACCTAGACCAGTGGTGTGTGTACATTTTTCATGCCCAATTTTCAAACAGCATTCAAAAATTATTTGAATGCTGGTGAGTCTGTAAAGCTGGAGAACTTTTTTGCAAATTTCATTTAAACAATTGGTCCCACAACTGGAACTCCATTTTAATATGTAGCAATTAAATAATCTACAAGGCACATAAAAGCAGAAATGGAGCAAGCTAGTACTGGCCCACGGATGATAGAACATGACACGTATTATTAATGAAATACCAGCACATGAAAACAAGTCCAGAACATAACAGCATCAATTTATTGTAAATACAAATAAAACATGCCATTGGGTTCAAATTGGTACATAGACAAAAAACAACTTGAACTTATGCTTTTACAGAATGCACCTGAAAAATTTTATATTGTATGATGAATTTAGGTATGCTATAGTTACTCTTAAGACTTTAGATATATTTCAACTATACAAGATATGCTTTAGTGAATAATTAATTATGCTAGAACCAGATGCAGTATCACCCCAGGGATGTCAAATAGAAACAACTGTGTTGCATAGTTCTGCAGTTTAACTGCTGCAGTGGTACACTCAGAACAATATTTTGTGACCCTTAAATTGATAAAGTATACACAAATATTCAATCTTTTTGTCCAACTTCATACAATCAAGAGATCCCAGAACAAATTAAAGCCACAAGCGGCATTGGAGGCCCTCGCAGTGAAGCGCGCCTCGGGCCTCGTGGCGAGTACGCCAAGTTCGGCGCTCTGCCACACCCCCAGAACATAAACGAAAGTACATTTTTTCAATAAATTTTAAAGCCCCATGCCTTAACTGCATTCTGACCAAGAATGAAGCCGATAGGTCAAAATCTCTAGGAGAAGTTTGTTAAAGTTCGACAGGAGTAAAAGTGAAAAATGACCAAAATTTGACCTTTGACCAAAAATGGCCACCTCCCTGTGCATTTTAGAGGGTACCTCCAAGAAACTTTTTTTCTTGATTCGGGGGGGCCTTCCTACGTACCAAGTTTCAGATCTCTATAACCCACGGTTTCCCCTATCTCAGGTTAGGGGGCGCTGTAGAGCTATTTGACCACGCCCACTTGCAATTCCACCGGATTCCAAAAATTTTCCTCAGGGGACAATTTTAGGTCAAGTTTGGTGAGTTTTTGAATATGTTAAAGGCCCCAAGCAGCCGCGTAAAGTGCCGGAAAAATAATTATAAGAAATCCTGTAAATTCAATAGGCCTTTGCCAGCGCTTTGCTGCTCAGGCCTAATAAGGCAGAAATACAAAGTATTTCTATGTTTGGGATGGAAGACAATTTCCACATCCCTCCTCTATACCAGTCGTCCCTTGTAATTCAATAAATAATTAAATATTTCCATTTTATGTATTATGAGAGTCTGGAGGATCTTTTATTCTAAAAGTCCTTATCCCGGATTCTCCCGGTTATGTCTTGCGAGTCAACATTGAGCCCACAAGTGAGCAAAATGAGCAAGAAATGGATGTCTTTGGAAAGTTTCTTTGTGAAGGGGAAAAGGCCCAGTGAAGAGACAGGAGAATGGATAGTTGATTCCCACACTCCAAGCCTGTTCTGCATGACATGTGGCGACTGGCTCTCTAATGAGGCAATGAAGCCTTCAAAACTGCTTTGCCACTTAAGAGACCAAGCATCATGTGCATAAACAACACTTCGAGTGTCATAGTTTCCCAGATGGGATCGTCTTGTTGCAGAGATACAAGCTCCCATTAATTTGTTTATTGTGAGTTAAAAATGTCATGAAAGTAAAATGTTAGTTTTTGTGGCGTATCTGTATCTTATTTTGAAGAAATGTGTAAATGTTACCATAGTGGCCAGTCAGCAAGCATTAGGACAGGTAGTCAAGACGAGAGGAGAGGAGTTGAGCTTGTGAGTCTTAAGTCTGGTTGACACAGTATGATTTTAGAATTGTCTGCTGATTTTCTAAACCTTTGTGACCACACACGAGCTGATAAAAGTTCAACATGTGCGATCGGTTTGTGTCTCCAGCCTCACAGCAGGAGCAACACACCACACACGAACATCCCGGTTCCAGAAAAGAAAATCTCGTAAAACCCCCACCATACTATAAGTGAAATTAGAATAAACAAACACAGATGATGATGTAGAAGCAATAGCTTGTACTCATTTTAAAAGACATAAAAAAAAAATTGTTGAATAAAAGACAAATGGAGGCGCTGCAATAAATGGAGCAGCGCCTCCATTTACTGCACTATGATTTGGAGGAGAGTTATGTTTTTTTCTTAATTAACATTTTTCTTCCACAGTGTTTAGATTGTTTTCTGTTCTGTGGTTACATTTAGCATCACCCACCGCTTAATTATATGATTGTTTTTACTATTTTGGTGTTTACATTAAAACCAATGGCCACAAAATAATGGATAAGTAGCCTACACTTAATTTTAAATTTTGGAGTCGGAACCAGGCTTTAGTACAAAAAATGTTGTGTTTTACTAGTCACAACTACAATCTAGCATGTAGTTAGTGGCAGCATCAAGCCCTGACTGAATGAATATCCATATCATTATAACCTATTTATGCTACGTTAATGATGGATAGCTAAAAAGTTAGCGTGTTTATTAACTGCTGTAGCAATTTCACTCCAACTCCTCTCCTTATTTCTGTTGATATTCTTTGTACGAAATGCTGATAAGCATTCATGCTGTTTCCACATATAATCTCCAATATCCACCGGACTCTAGGTTGCGCCATGTCAGCTATTTGGGAAAGGTTAAGTCACAGCACTTTCAGACTGGCTACGTGTTAAGTTATTTTTATATATTTTATATTTTTCTTCTTTTTCCTGAGTTGGGCACTTAATGAAATCCTTATATAACTTGTTTTTCTTTTTACATGCCTTCTCCAAACTCTTTGTCATCCAGGGAGTCAATCTATTTTTGGATATTTGTTTATATTCTTTAAGGGGACAATAATAATTATAAATTCTTACAAATATTTCCAAAAATGTATTATATGACTCATTAACATCAACAACAAACATTTAGCCAATTATAGTTTAATAATTCTAGTTTCATTTCTTCCACAGCTTCAGGTGATTTTATTCAAACTAAATTAGTAATTTGCTCTGTCATATTTAAATTATACTGATTACTAATATCCAACACAGTAAACACTGGCAAATTATCAGTTATGTCAGTGACCAACAATCCACTTTTTATTTTCACATTGTTATTTTTAATAACACTATTAATGAGTTTATGGCCATCCATAAACTCATCTATCGACGTTCGATAAACACAACTAATATGCCCAGGTCTATTACACTTAATTTTAACAGATAAACATTCCATCAAGTTATCAACTGAAAATGTCATTTTAGTAATGACCGTACAGCTCAATCCAGACTTAACAAACAGTGCAACACCACCTCCCCTTTTGTTTAACCTATTCTGGCTAAACATTTGATATCCATCTAAACCATCCAGCAGAAAATTTCCCTCAGTAATCCAGGTTTCTGAGATTGCTGCCACACTAAATTTCTCTTCAAATTTTTGAAGGTAGCTTTTTATCAGCTTTTACCTGATACCTCACCACTATCCCTCAGCGATAGTGGTGAGGATACCTCACCACTATCCATATACCTCAGCCCATAGTGGTGGGGGATAGTGATGATACCTATCATCACTTGTGTACCTACGTTGTATCAGATGTGAGCATCTTGACTACGGGTGCGAGAATAGGACTTGATAATTGTCCTCTTTATTCACGCTTGACTAATAAACAAGTCTCTGGTCACTACATGGCAACAGTGTTCAAATTAATCAACAGGCTGCCTGATTTTAAATAATCATTTCAAAGTCCTGTGGCTGACGTGTTAAAAGATTAAGTATTTTCTTATTTGTAAAACCAATACCAACAATAACTTTACAAGACCCTTACTATTCCTCATTTTAGCAATGTAGTGTAAATTTCTCATAAAATTACAACTTTATTCTCGTACTATCACAGCTTAATGTCATATTTAAAAAACAAACAAGTGGGCCTGTCACAATAACAAATTTTGCTGAGTGATTAATTGTCTCAAAAATTATTGTGATAAACGATAATATTGTTTGAAGACCTTTTTACACTGATTTAATGGAAATGACGTATTAATGCATGCAATTTCCTGCCAAAGATAGACACGCTTTATTTTCAAAAGAACACTTAACACTGGAACTGATAACATAAATAAAACAACCAAAAACAAAAATAAAATGAATTCTCAGTCTCCATTAACAAAAAAAAAGTACTTGAATAGAAACTAAACATCATAAAGCCTAAGTAGAAATAAATACTGCATTCAACCAAAAGAGTGCAGATTATGAAGTCTGTATACTATACTGCCCTTCAGTAATCATTAGATTTAAAGAACATCTGACTACCTGATGCAATAGTTCACACTAAATTATTTTTTGCCCCAATTTTCCCCTTACGACAATCGTAGAACATTGGCTGTTGTACGATTATCGCTTGCGATTTTGTACCCGGTCATCCTGTAGGCTGCTCCAATCGAAATCGGGGGTTTTCCCCGAGTGGGAGCGTTAACGTAGCCTGTTGAATGTGACAGGCAGCCAATCAGAAAGCGTGGATTCCCCTCTGTGCTTTCTGAGGGGAAATTACGGAGGGGAATCCCAAACAGCTGACAGGGCGCAACCCGAAGTCCAGCGGACATTGTAGATGTTATATGGAAACAACATTAATGTTTATTCAACATTTCATGCAAAGAGTATAGAAATGACCAGGGGAGGAGTTGGAGCGAAATTGCTACCGCAGTTGATAAACCGGTAACTTTTGGTTACATTAATAGGTTATAACAATTTTCATTCAGTCAGGACTTTACGCTGACACTACCCACATGCATTGCAAGTAGATTGTAGTAAAGCACTGATTAATGCCTGGTTTTAAAATTAGTTAACTGGATTTGTAGCCATTATTTTGTGCCCATTGTTGGACACCACAAGGCACGATCGAACCCGATCGAACCCGATCGAACCGTTATACCTAGGATTTCTGTCGGCTAATATGTAGTCTCTCAGGTTTTGAAAATGGGCCGATAACTCTAAGATCGTGTAGTGTGCGCGTGGAGAGCACCGGGGTTGAGACTTTTTTCATTCAGTGTCATCAACAGAAACAGAAAAAGGCCTGAAGAAACGATAAAGCCGATAATTAAAATGAGGTCGATAGTTTTAATTTATCGTGCGATTAATTGATTTATTGTTTATCGCGACAGGCCTACAAACAAGTATTAAAAAAAACAACTAAAAAAAAAAACAACAACTAAGTCTGGCCTTACTTCGACATAAAGTAATGGTAGCTCTCAGAAAAAGGCCAGGATATAGATGAAGCCTCCCTATTTACTATGATCATAAAATGCACTTTTCATGTCTTCTGACAAGCTGAAATACAAGCAATATTGTTGGAAATTTTGCACAAAATTGTTTAAAAATCATTTATCTTTTGAAAAACAAGATGAAGTTAAAATATAATTTTTTACAAATTTTTGATCATTTTACTGTTAGTCTACCTCCCAGGGAATCACATGCATTTTTTCTCTGTTGAGAATCCCACAGACTGAGCAGTCTCAATGTTACTTATTGAGTTAATAAACTGAACTTTGAAATTGTTTTGAAACTCAAAACAATAAAATGAGCCACTACCGCTCATTTAAGCTGTTTTGACAATCGGGTCACAGGATGGTGAAGCTAGTTAGTACAGATAAATTCTTAAATATCAGATTCACAATAGTATATTAATTGGTGCTTGGGTGTGTGTGTGTGTGTGTGTGTGTGTGCACGTTTTGTCTGTGTGTGTGTGTGTGTGTGTGTGTGTGTGTGTGGCAAAGGTTGAGGGGGTGTGGAAATTATTATCCCTGGGCGGGCATGACAGAAAATAATTGAGAACCACTGAAGTACAATAATTACATTCTACATAATGTGTGAAAAAAAAAACATGTAACTACATATAATTGGACTGTTATTAGCTAAAATGTTGTGAATTGCATGTTGACCGACAACAGCAGATTAACATCAACATTAATCCAATTCAATCTATTATGTTTAGCTCTTTAAAGCAGAATTTGATGAAAAGCTAATATTAGGGGTTATGTTTGCTTGAACTAACCTAGTGGGTAACAAATTAAAATGCTAATTTTATCTCATAAAGCATTAGCCATCAATAATTTACACTTTGACTGTTTTTGGCCGTCAAAGAGTCGCTGTCTTCACAGGGCCTGTAAATAGACTGGCACCTCTATGTGTGAGAGTAAGCTTGTATCCAGTTGCATGAGGGGGTGACGGTGCAGCCAACTTGTCACAGAGCTTTAAAGCAGGAAAAAATTCTTCTAAACCACTCGAGATATCTCAGGAACTGTAAAAGTTATGGATGTCATTCACTCACCATTTTTATTGGAACGAATAGTGGAACGATTCTGTCATAATCAATTTTTTTGAAAAATATTAAAGGCACAAAATTGTGTAAAAAATGTTGATAAAATGGGTGAACGCTGAAACTATTCCCTCTACCTTGGAAATTATAAGGGCTACTGATACTATTCCGTCACAGTAGGCATCAGGAAGGGCCAGTGAACAATCATGCCTTATTTCATGCAAAAGAACCCTTTTCTGTCTTTGAGCTGTGACAATGTAAAAATATGCCTCGTTTTGGCACTTTTCAAAAAAAGATTTGAGAAAATCAGATTTTTAGCTTTCTAATAGACAAAATTTAAGGCAAAACTGTAATGGGTAAGAAAAAAATGCATGCACTGTGAGCACCAGGAAGTTATGAACTGAAATTATGTCAGTTTGTGTTCCTACGTTGCATTGTTTAAGAGAAATGACGTTACAAAAACATGTCTGAAGCAAGCTTTGTTTTGATTTTTTTTTCCTCCCCCACAATATAGTTTCCCAATTTGGGTATGCCTCGATGCATTGGGCTAATTTGCCAGAAAACTTTAAGTTCCACATCAATGAGTGTTACATGGATCCAGAAAATCCATGTCTGGTACGTTTTGATGTATAAAATGTGTAGAAAGTGAAAACTGAGTGAAGCTGTTCGGAGATGAGCAGAAATTACAAAAAGTTGTATGGAATTCTGCCCTCTAACATGGTGAAGAATTCAGTAATTGAAATTCATTATAAAAGATGAATTATGATCATAATGCACCATGAAGTTGAAGAGGGAAGCTCTTTTGAAACTTCAGAATGAAGTTTCAAAAGATTCTGAAGATAAAGGGCAAACCCATTCAACACTTTTTAAGTTGTTAAAAGAATCTTAAAATGTATCCAATATGCAACAGGCAACCAGCGTAATGAGGCCAATATTGGCCTTATGAGGTCAAACTTCTGGGTGCCTGTAAGAAATTGAACTGCTGCATTCTGGATCACTTGACGCTGTGTCAGGGATTCATCTATGCCTTTATTTAATTAATTACAATAATCGCAATGTAATGACGGCATGAATAATTCTTTCAAAATCCTTAGAACAAAAATTTAATTTTACCCTTGCTAAAAGCCACAAGTGGTAAAAACTTGATTTAACAACTGAACTAACTTGTCGAATTTTAAACAGCCATCAAAGATAACACCAAGATTCCTGGCAGAAGTCAGACAAAACGGAGCTAAAGAACCAAATATTGAGCAAAGTAGGAATGTTTTGACCAAATAATATTAATTGAGTTTTAACCAATAATAATTGAGTTATGTTGTGACTGATGTGGTGCACCTAAAAATGCCACCACAGTATTTAATTTTTGTTATAATTTTGAAATATTTTCATGTACAATTTATTCTATTTTGTAAAACAATTAAATTACATTTTATTTGCAGCTCGGCATGTTAATCTGCCTGCATAAATAATTATTTCGTGAGGTGGGGACGGGAGCGGTAGTGGCAAAGCGGAACCTTTGTTTGGGGGGCGCTGCTTCCAGGTTGGTTTTGGGATGGACTTCCGGTTTGCCTCAAACGCAATCTGGATGCTAACGGCAGCGCTACGGTCGTCATTGCTGACTTCTTATTATACTAACTTCAGGTTAGTATAAGGTTTAAAAAAAAAAAAAAAAACACACCAAAACTACCCTGTAAGATGTTTACATATCAACTGACCAGAATATATCTTTGAGTTACGGTTTCTGTGCACCATTTTGCCAGTTTTATCAGGCGAGGGTAATATTGGCAATATGCCAGCTCGCTCTGAGGGCCGTTATATCTTAACGTCTCCATGTTTGAGAAGTTATATATTGCTTTGTTTGAATAATATTCAGTTAAAATCAGTAACTAGATGCAGTAAAGCTTTGTGGCAGCTACTTTGTCCTATCTGGTGCACCTGGCATGGTTGTCTTCAACTGGGTCAGGGATGAAGGTGTGAGGGAGGTGATGTGTGAGGTTTATTGTTGCCTGTGATGGAAGTAGACCAAGTTTATAAAACAGTGGCAATGTGAAACATTAATATTGTACAATGTAAAAGGTTTTTTTAACAAAATAAAAAAAAGCAATTTGGATGCTAACAGCAGCGCTACGGTCATTATTGCTGACTTCTGTAATTTGTCCTTCAGATTGTGTCATGACCGTTAAAGCAATCCTGACCCTTGGGACCTGTAACACTGAGGTGAAAAAAATTTAGGTCCATCCATGATTTAACTTCAGCTAAGCAATCCATTAGATAAAACACCCACACCACAAAACAGGTTATCGGTGACGTTTGTTTGTTTGCAACTTGACGTCACACACGCAATATTCTGCCTCCTAGCTCCCTGCAAAACACTGTTCAACAATGACTACCACTTGTTTAAGCTGTCGAGTTGTTAATATAATGCCCTAAATTTTAAATGTGTGTTTGACATGCAAAAAAAAAAAAGGGTCAAAGTGTTTTGTTAGTAATTGTCAATTGTCTTTTCTAAATTGATATTTATTTAGAAGAAATTTATTGCAGTTAGGGATTCTCCTAACAGGTTTTTTTTGCTGCCAATTCTGATACCCAATTGCCCATGAGGGCCCATCACAGCCGACCACATGAATTGGCCGTTAATTTAATGTAGGTACAAGTATTACTGGCTATGTGGTCTGCAAAATGAAACCAAAAATCACCTAATTTAGACAAAAACATAAAAAAAACAAACTTGTAGACACATTGCAGCAAGTGTTCGATGAAAAGGACAACTTTAAAACCTGCGGTGACTAATACTATATTATTACTAACAAAAATATGCATAAAGTCAAATATCACAACAGTGTTTCCTTTTTTCCTTGACATTATTTGATATAGCCCTTCATTCAAAGTCAAATGTAGGTTGCATTCAAATAAACAATTCTAAGTTATTAAATCTACCTGAGAGCATGGCTAGTTTTGTGCATGTTCAAATTTTTGCTAAGTGGTAAGAGAGATCTGCTTCCTGGCTCTGATTGGTTGTTTCTGACTGAACGCAGTACTTCTGCAGAATACACAGAGGAGGCAGAGGAGCTGAATTTTTTTCATAGATTATCCATCTCAGGACATATTGAAAATTTTAATACAAATCTAAAGTTTTTTTTCTACACTGCAGCTTTGAGCAGATGGTGAGTGTGAGAGTCCACTGTCTGACTGAGCTCAAACGGTACTATGTCTGTGAAATATTACTTCTCAGTAGCGTGTAGCAGCGGTCCAACAGAGAGAGCAGTCAGTGGAACCCAACGTCTTCCACCACTGGTCGTCTAACCCAATGGCCTGAATTATTTTTCAGGTTACCTGCTTAGCATTCTGACCGTCATGCTCATCCAAATGAGTGTTGGCAATTATGCACCGTTTTGTCTGCTGTCTGGCCGCTCCGGATGCTTTTTTCCTGCAGTGAAACTCGACACATCTCTGCTCCTTTAAGTACTTTTTTTTTTTTGTGTAATTAAATTCAGTGTTGATGCAATTTGAAGTGCTTCACCCTCAAAGTATTTTCCGTCAGACACAAACTTCCTCGTTCACTCTCAGAACATTAAAGATCCACATGACATCGCTGCCATGCTCCTGCACAGTGTGAAGGAAAGTGGGAGATGTGCTGCACATGGGGCCTCTGCAGGCTGCGAAGTATGAGATACAGGTGATCGGTTTTGTGATTGGCAACAAGATAGTGATCAGCGATCATAAACTTTTTCACAAAAATCAGATGATTATGATCGGTGGCCAATCGATTGACACAACACTAATTGCAGTGCACTGATAAGTCAAAATTTTGCCCCACCCGATGTTGAAATGATGCACCTGGAACTTTGTCGTTTTCCAGTGTTGTACGCATTACAGATGTCATTCTGTTTGCAATTGGACACCCTAGGACACTCGTGACTGTTAATGAGCAAACGTGACATCATTTGGGATCAGTCACATTAACCTGTCAAGCGATGGTTATTTTTATCATATTTTTATCAAGCCACTTGTGCACTTCTACTTCAAGCTCAGGCCTTCTGTCAGAGACCTGAGAGCCAGAGGGTTCTGTGCAGGATGTTAGTCGTTCCTAGGCTTGCACTTTACTGGGAATGTATCAACAACATAAGACTTTATTTGCAATAGACATTTGTCGACACCTAGGCAGCAGCAGGATGGCTGTCATCTTGCAGCATCATTGTGTTACCTGAAACATTTGGTGAGGCACAGTTTTCGGCAGACATGTTGAAGGATTCACGTGGCAGACATTTACACACAAATATAAATGCATCACTTCCTTTAGATTTTTGGCAATGTCATTTGTGTTCAGTTTGAGCATCTGTTGCTGCAAGATAACACTGCATTAGCATGTAAAATGCAAGTTCATAACACTTGGAATATATTAAACAAGTAAAGCAGGAAGCAGCGTTAGTGACCCTCACAGCTCAGCGCCGCTCTGGCTTAATGGCGACCGCAGGACCTCCAGCAAATGCCACCCAAACTTTGTTGTCATCACTCTCACGCAGACACCGCACCAGTCTACTAGGTAACGCGTCTCAGTGTGTTGAGCAGTGCTCCTTGATGACGCATTAAAAAAAAAAAAAAAAAAAAAACTCTAATGCAATTTTGCTGATGTATTTTGTTGACTTTGGAATAATCTGGAGGTGCGGTGGAGTCAAATCACAATTTAATGCTATTACCCTCTTTAGAGGTTAACAAAGGTCAGTCATATCAAGTTTGGTTGCAAATCGGACGATGCATATGATATAGAGCCAATTGTTTGCAAATGGGAAGGGATTAAAATTCACCCTTAGGCCACTCCGACATGCACTAGCCAGCAGTTAGTGTTTAGAGATGTTGTTCTGTGTCATTAAACAGGTTTAAACTTGTATGAATCACAGTAAAAGGAAGAAAACTAGCATGAAAAGAGGTGACTTCCTGTTGAAAGGGGGCATTTGACCACATTCATGCGGTCAAATGTCACCAATTGACCGCATGAATGTGAAGAGCTCTGGTCTGCTGTGACACAAATAAAGTTTGATACAGCTCTGACCTCCATCTTGATGTTTCATGGTGAATGGTCAGATTTTGAGGCGTGGCCCCGCCCACATGTTTCATGCAGGAAAACTATTTTGATAACTTAACCTTCAATGCCTCAAGATTTACTGAGTGATTCTGAAGTCTATATGTCAAAATATGTAGGAGGACTTCGCTCAGATATAACGTGTAAAAGGGAAAATGGCAGCTTTGATCCAAAATATCCGACTTCCTGTTGTGTTTGGACCTTGACACTAGTTTTTGGTTCATCCTTACAATATACAGCTATACCAAATTGCTCAATTTTCAGTCTAAGTATGGCTTGGGGCTGATTTCTTAAATATTTTTAGGCGACACTGTAGGGAATTAAGCCATGCCCACCAAATATTACACTGCATTCCTGTTGAGGGCCTAATTATTGCACTAAAGTTCTTTTCAATATGAATACAGCACATACAGATATTAAAATAACAAGAAATTTGTGATACATTATGCAGCCCTAGTTAACACTCTATTTATATAGTGCCAATTGACAATGTGGTCTCAAGGCACTTCACAAAAAATCACTTCAATTCAATCATACATACATGATTGAATTGAAATCATTTATGTATAATTTAGTATCACTTGCCTAATACGTTGGGCAAGCTCACTCCGCCCCATGCAGGAGTAGAGCGACAAACACGGTTATATGGTGATGGCCACTGTGTTACCTGAGACTTTTAGTGAGGAATCTTTGCTTTACCAGTCAACATTAAGGCAAAGAAGATAGGCAAATATTTCTAATGAGTTATTCATCAGCCCCATTATTTCACCAAGGCAGAAACTGACATTAAAGTCCAAGGTTCTCAGGAGTGCCAAATCGCTAATAAAATGAATTACGAGCCCGTAAAGGCGGGTTTCATTTTTGTTTGTTACAAAACATGGCAATATTAGTTTAAACATGGTGTTTTTATTTTGTTTTTAATGCATGAGTATTGTCAGTTATTCCATTACAATGTACAAACGGAAGAGAATGGATCTCGTCTCTACTGTGCTGCAGCCTGCTGCAGAAGTGGGAGGGGCTCACGGCAGCTCTCAGTACTCACTGTGCTATCGGTGTTTCCCCGTTTTGTTACATGGCTTATTACATGTTAATAAGTCGTGTAAACTTGTTAAATTCCACATATTTTCATAAAACTCCTCCTTCAGTCAAACAGTGCCTAAGCAGTTGAATTTTCCGATTTGTTTAAAATGGTACGGCTTTTCATCACTCGGAACTGGATTTGAGGATAAAACCATCTCATTCGGACACACTGCTCTGCCCAATGGTGAGTCGGGAGATAAGATAGTGAGAGTGGCTGCAGTGAGGGTTGGTCATAGCCTTACACAGCTTTCCAAATGTGTTTTTTTTTTTTTTTTTTTTTTTGGCAATGTGGACATGGAGTAGAATGGGTCTCTTCTGCTGTGAATGTTGGCGATTGTACGTTGTAGGATGGACAACTGACTGCGGTGCTTGAGAAGTGCTCAATGCAGCGCTTGCTGCTTACTCAGGACAGTCGACCACCTCTGCTCTATAGAATCCCTGCTGTAGTTTTCATAAAAATTGCTGATTCAAAGCTTAACTTTGTGTTTGACTTTGCAGACGCCTTGAAGAGATCTGTTTGACCAAGTGGGATCTCGTCCTTAACTGCTGCTAGTCCTTACTCCATACCAGTTCTTTGTGTTTTCACCATGACAAACTCTGGAAACAGAGTTTGCACCAGTGCTGTTGAACCAGTGAAAAGAATCTCTTTTGTTCATTTGCTCATTGATAGTTTTTGTCCAGAGCTATCAATGAGTTCACTGCAGCAAATCAAACCTGAGCTACGAGAATAAAAATGCAAAATTCTGTTTTTGATCAAATTAAAACAAAAACAAATAATCTATGCTTCAGCAATAAAATCAAATTACTATGATAATAATAAATTATTATAGTTTAAGTAAATGTGCCACTTACAGCTGATCACTTCCCCCACAAGCCATAAATACCAATAATGACTAAATTCTTTAACACTGTTGATTGTTTATTATTCTCCTAATAAGCCTTGTTTTAAAAGTTGTCTTTGATTCCTGTTTTCCACCTGCTGGATATCATACAGAATCAGTTTTTTTTCATATGGTTGCTTTATTTTTATTCAGTGAAAACTTTGCTAAAAGACTGTTCTGAATTTTGTATTGCAGACCAGCATTTTGCTGTGTTAGTCCTATTTTCTGTCTTTAGTCTTTAATAACTGTCAGGGTGTCTTTATAATCACTTAATGGGCCGGTTTATAGGCCTGAACCCAGTATGAGATTAAGTTGACAGCATGCAGTCTCTCTAATGCCGTCAGCCCACATTAAAGTTATGACACCTCATAGTCTTACAAAAACTACACATGAAGATAAACTAAATTAACAATTACACAAATATTTGTATTCAGCTTTTTGTCATGAGCTCTACACAGGTCTTTATGTGACATATTTAAAAATATGTATGAAGCTACAAAGACCTTACCTTGTTACAGTGACGGCCAATACCCATGAGAAAGTTGTCTGGTTTGATGTCTCTATGGATGAAGTTCTTTGTGTGTACATACTCAATTCTGCTGATCATCTGGGGGAAAAAGACATCAAAAAAAGCACGAGTTGTTTATCGTTCAGTTATTACAGAACTACTTACAGAAATTGTTAGGAAACTACTGGCTCAGAACTTGTCTGATTTATTAAGGAGCTTCTCCACTGGCAAGTCTCACTGTAACCGGTTAATGTGCAGTTTGGTGCAGTGGTGAGTTTTTCCTCACTACTGTGGGAGAGTGGGTGGGCCATGAGCGCAGCAGCTGTGAACAACTCTGACATTTGCAGCGACACTCAGCAACAAAGAACCATGGGGTTGTGGTTCTAATGGACTCAAACCCACGTTTCATTTTGACACAAATATAATGGAAAAAAAATTCAGATCAGATTTTTTTTTTTTTTTTTTTTTTTTTGCTATGCGTATTCTGGCATATAAGATTTTTTTAATGTGAAGCTATTTAGATTTAGGTAAAGATGTTAACCACTCCTGATTTTTTTTTCCAAAGTCAGACATAAAATGTGCATCACAACAAAAAAAATGGTAAATATTTTTGTTTGAGTGTCAGGCAAGTCTGGATTAGCAATCGTGATTCAGAAAGAAAGGCGGAAAAATGATTTTCTACAAAATGGTACACAGCTCACTACACAGAACTTAATTGATATAAGAGATCAATGTCAGGAAAAATTTTCATATTTCTACATCCCTAACAATTACTTTTCTGTAGTTTACAAAATTTATTTGTAACCCAAGTGGATGAAGTTACAGGGAACAGAAATAAAGAAGGTGAAAGATTTTAAGTACTTAGGGTCAACAGTGCAAAACAATGACAAGTGTGGAAAAGAAGTGAAGGAACGTGTCCAAACAAGTTAGAGCGGGTGAAGAAAAGTGACGATGTGCAATAAAAGAGTATCAGCGAGAATGAAAGAAAATGTTTACAAGATGGTGGTGAGACCAGCAATGCTGTTTGGTTTAGAGACAGTGGCAATGACAAAGAGGCAGGAGGCAGAGCTAGAGGTAGCAGAGATGAAGATGTTGAGGTTCTTTTTTGTAGTGACAAGAGTGGATAAAATCAGAAATGAATACATCAGGGGAACAACTGATGTCAGAGTCATGAGAGTCGCTCCAGACATGAAAACAATAAGATGTATGGGGTACCCGAGGAATCCGAGTAGGAATGGACAATGATGATCTCGTTTGTCGAAAACTTACTCCGTGAAGGTCTTGAGTTAAATGATGACATCCCCCACCTCTAGTCTGAAAGAGCTCATCGGTCAGTGGGGCCGCAGCTGCCAGCGGATGCGCTACCATGTTCTATCATAATTAAGTTCTTAAGCTTCAGAAATAAAGAGACAATACTCCGCACAGCCTGGCAGGGGAAGGGGCTTACCCGGAAAGAAAACCACATAACTTGGATCACTACTATCCACCTGTCGTACTTAAAAGATGTAAGGGACATACAGAAATCTGCAAAGTATTGAAAGAAAATAATGTCCACTTCCAGACCGCGACGCTGCACGGGGAAGAGGGTCTGTGGTACAACAACCTACCTTGTCGTAGGGCGTCATACCACAACCTACGTCAAGGTAGAGGAGTCATCACAAGGCCTGGTGAGACAAGGCTTCACCGTGACAGCCATCAAACCCCCAGAGACGCTCATGGGGCAGGTACAGCAGCTGTCCTGGAGAAGAGCGGTCCGACAAGCGACAAAGGGCACATTTAAAGCCGGCCGGGGTTCCATCTACAAGGAAAGGCTGCAAACCTTCAGGAGAACGCCAGCGGGCCCCTCCAGGACTTAGAGAGGATCTACCCCAGATAAAAGACGGCCAGAAGTATTGTGAAATACAGTGCATCAGAAAAGTGAATTGACATTCAGGCAGATATTTAAGTATATTTTTTCATGGGACAACACTGACAAAATGACACTTAGACACAATAAAAAGTAATGTGTGCAGCTTTTATAACAGTGAAAATTTCTTCCCTCAAAATAACTGACTATATACAGCCATTACGAACCACCAGCAACAAAAGTGAGTACACCCCTAAGAAACTACACCTCTAAATGTCCAAACTGAACACTGCTTGTCATTTTCCCTCCAAAATGTCATGTGAATAGTTAGTGTTACTAGGGTACAGATGTGTTCAGCTCTGATACTCTTTCATACTGGTCACTGACATGGCACCTCATAGCAAAGAACACTGAGGATCTTAAAAGACAAATTGTTGCGCCACATGAAGATGGCTACAAGATGATTGCAAACACCCTGAAACTGAGCTGCAGCACAGTGGCCAAGATCATCCAGCATTTTTAGCTGGGTCCACTCAGAACAGACATTGTGTTGGTCCTCCAAAGAAGCTGAGCACACATGCACAGCATCACATCCAAATGCTGTCTTTGAAAGACAGGCACGGGAGTGCTGTCAGCATTGCTGCAGAGATTGAAGAGGTGGGGGGTCAGCCTATCAGTGCTCAGACAATTCGCAGCACACTACATCAGATTGGACTGTCTGGCTGTCACTTCAGAAAGAAGCCTCTTCTGAAGTCTGTACACAGGTAAGCCCGCAAACTGATTACTGGAACCATGTTCTACGTTCTCATGAGTTCAACATTAATATATTTGGTTCAGATGGTCTCCAGCATTGTGTGGCGGCAATCAGGCGAGGAGTACAAAGATAAGGGTGTGATGCCTACAGTAAAGCATGGTGGTTGGAGTGCCATGGGGTGGTGCTGTACGAGTGCAGCAGGTGTTGGAGAGTTACATTTCATAAACTCCAATATGTACTGTGAAATACTGAAGCAGGCCATGATCCCCTCCCTCCGGAAACTGGGTCGCAGGACAGTATTCCAGCATGATGATGACCCCAAACACACCTCTAAGACGACCACCGTTTTATTGAAGAGGGTAAGGGTAAGGGTGAAGGTGATGGACTGGTCAAAAATGTCTCCAGACCTAAACCCAATAAAACATCTTTGGGTCATACTCAAGTGGAAAGTGGAAGCGCACAAAGTCTCCAATATCCGCCAGTTCCGTGATGCCATCATAGAGTAGTGGAAAAGCATTTCAGTGACAATCTGTGAAGCTCTGGTAAACTCCATGCCCAGGAGAGTTAAGGCAGTTTTGGTAAATAATTGTGGCCACACAAAATATTAGGACTGAAACGATTCCTCGAATGATTCGAGTACCTCGATTATTAGAATTCCTCAAAGAAAATTTACCTGCCTCAAAGCTTCATTAATTTACGTTTTATTAAATATTGTTCCGGGCGGAACAATATTTGCATTTCGCTGAGCTCAGACTTCTGCCTCTGAGTTGTTGACGAACGCTAAGTGTTAGCGGCATAATGTTCAGTTTTCAAGTTCGGCCCACTGGGATTTTATTGATTGATCATAATGCCCGGGATTTCATAATTTTTAGGGGACAATAAGCATCCTTAAAATGACAGCCGAGATGCCTGGAGTACGGCAGCTTTTCTCCTCCGGGAGCTCAAAACAAACGGCGGGAAGACAACTACGGAGTATTTTTACAGGTAAGCAGATAGACTGAACACGACGGGCAGCTGAGTAGTTGATGCTTACTGTATAAGTGTAGCTTTACCAAGGAACCGCACAATAAATTTAAACTACTCCCTCTCTCCCAGATTTCAGTAAATCTAACACAGAAGCTGTTAGAGGTACTGATGTTTTTTAGCAGCAAGAGGAGCCCCCCCAAGTCAAATTCTGCTCCAGGCCTCATACAGCCTTCGACCGGCCCTGCATGATGAGTTAAATCTGCTGCACTGTGCAGAAATGCACAACAAACAGGAGATTTAATTTAATGCTGCTAATATGGCTTTAATAGCTCTTCCATTTCATGCCTGTTGAGTTTTTAAGAGTCACAGAAACTGTTCTGGTTGCTCGCGTTTATGGAATGAGATTTCAGATATCTGCACGGCGGCACGCACCAGCTCTGGCTGACTACGTAGACAACGCATTTTATCTGATTTAATGCATCGTGTAACCGGAAATTAATTAAAATACTAAAAATAATATAAAACCAGCGTGATGCGTGGTTAGCGCTGGTTCGTTAACCACTAACACACTGGCCAACAGGGAATGCATACATAAACTTTACAGCATAGACGGACAGAGCCACAAGCTGGGCAGCGTATTGAGATGTAAACGCCACACATAATTGTTCGTTCACAAAGATAAATCATTCTCACCGCTCCCTCAACGTACACCTCTGAATTCGCGACTACAAGTTATTCCTGTGGTTCACAATGAGCTGCGCAACCAGAGTTACCGCGGCGGTTAGCTCTGGTTGCATTGTCATTCTCAGAAATGACAATGCTGTTAAATTTGATTTAATGGTTTCAGCATAGATAAAAGATTTTAAATTGTTTAACATTTCACTTAAGAGTTTAAGGAGCTGGCTTATGGCTTGCACCACAGCTACAATGTGATGCTATGAGTTTAATCTTGGAGACGCGTTTGTTCACAAATATATTTGGGAATATATAATTTACAACCGTCAGTGGTAATTGATTATCACTGACTTCAATTCCCAGATTCCTTTAAATCTACGTTGAAATGCTGTAAGTGGTGCTGATGTTCTTAACAGGAAAAGGGGGGCTCTCAATTAAAATTCTGCTCGAGGCCCCATACTAGGGCTGGGCGATTTACTCAATGTATCACGATAGTTAAAATGGCTATAAAGTCAAGCATAACTGACCTTCTACCCTCTAATCACTATTTCTTTTTCTTAATTAGGCCCGAGCAGCTAAGCGCTGCGAAGGCCTTTTGTAATCGTACAGTTTCTTTTTTTCCTTTTCCCAAATGAATTGGCTTCTTGGGGGCTTTATCATATTCAAAAACTCACCAAACAGGCATACAGCCTTGTGAAATGTACTTATTTTAAGGTCGTCGCAAAAATCGCGCAAGAAACGGCTCAACAGTGCCACCTAGCAACATCAAAATACCCTCTGCTGTTACCTTACTTCATTGTAGAGACATGAAATTTGGTACACTTGTAGAGCTCCACAAGACGCACAGAAAATACAATAAATGTCATAGTGCAAGTCATATAGGAAGTCGGCCATTTTGGATTAAAGTTCCGATTTTGATCCCATTTTGGACGTTTACAGCCTTCGCATTTGATCGAACTCCTCCTAAGGATTTTGATCAATCGGCTTCAAACTTGGTCAGATCGTTCATAAGGCATGGCCAATTAAAATGGTGAGTTTTCGTGCATGTTGAAGGGGCGCAACCAGGGGTCAAAATTCATCTACTCGCCATGAAACTTGAAACTGTTATATCTCCTACACAGAAACTCACAGCGCCACCAAACTTTCAGTGATTGATCATCATCAGGTGCCCTACAATATTGAATGGTGAAATAACGACATCACTTAAGCAAACTCCCCTGAGAACAGGAAGTGTCATGTTTTACTGTGAACGGTCGCTTTCTGACCCTCTTTGACCTAATCAACATGAACCTGTGTCCATAGACACAGTATGTATGTCTTACTTTTATTCTATTATTTATATGGATTTAATCCTGTGCCAACTGACATAAAATGAGGTGATGAACTGTCAATGCTGGCTGCTGGCTGGACCGTGTGGGCGTGGCCAAATGGCAAATTGCAATCCCTCGCCATGTGCATACGGTCGTCTCTAAATCAAAGATACATCATCCGATTTGCACCAAGCTGGATATGTACGATTTTTGTTCACTTCTAAAGAGAACAATAGCATTGAATTGTATTTTGTCTCCACTGCGCCCCCTAGGTTATTCCATCAACTATATCTCCTCAACACAACAGCTAATCTGCACCAGATTTTTGGTGCATCATCAGGGAGCACTGCTCATTAAACCACTGTGTATCGCCTGGCGGACGAGTGCAGGAACTGTGCGAGAGCCTCTGTGGTAGTTGGAGGACCGTGGTCGCCTGGAGGCCGGAGCGGCGCTGAGCTGCGAGGACCACCCGACGCCGCTTGCAGCTTTAATTAAAACTTATTTCTCACCTAGTCATAGTGTGGACAGTTCGTAGCAAAACACTGCATCCCTTTTTATACGAGCTTACATTTAAGTCTAGCAGGGAAATGGGGGCGGAACTTACGTGGGTGAAATCATGCTGCAAGGAGTCTAATTTAAAGTGACATTGGAGCAAATTTAAGAATATCGTTATATATATTGTGCATCATGATATAGCAAAATATATCAGGATATTAGATTTTCTAAGTATCCCCCAGCCTTAACCCATACCACATTGGACTGGCCCTGCACGATGAGCTGAATCAGATGCTGCTGCGCATCTCTTTGATGGATGCAGCGGGACAAAGCAAGAGATTTAACACATGAGGCGCTATAGAGACCATGGTTTTTATTAAGCGCCACCGACACTAGATTGGCACAGCCTTAAGGAAGATTATTGATAAGTACAACACAGCCCACACAGACAATCCCAAAACTGATAAAATTGCCAGAAGTGTTTAGTTTAATTTCTGGTTGCAAAATTAATATAAACAAAACTGAAGTATTAACATTTAACTATGCCACCCCCCTCTTCATTTAAAAGTGGGTACAACAGGAATTGGCATGACACCAGCTCTGCCCCCATATGGAAGTAGAGCAAACCCCGACAAACTGTTATGGGAGAGGTAATGGAACTCAATGCATTAACCTAGACATTTTTGGGTCATTTTTGCCTTATAATCAACACTGAGCCAAAGATGGCAGGTAAGACAATTCTATAATGAGTCCTACATTAGGTCTGTAAGCGGGAAATAACAGAGAAATCAAAGGTAAAGCCCAAGAGGAAAAATGATGAGGGACACGAAGTCTGGTTGGATGTGAGTGTGACCGCTGTGTCGGATGCATTTTGCATGTACAAAACAGGTGAGTAATGATTTTAACCAGTGGTGTTCATAACGTCGAAATGGTTCTGAGTCGATCTCAGCAGTAGGTGACAAACTGAATGCCGCCAGGATGCAGAGACCAGCAAGTCCTCTCCTGACCGGCTTATCAAAAATATTCACCAAGATCCTAAACGTTTGTAGCTTCATTAAAGAATAATAATTTTAAAAATCACCAAAACGTGTTAAAATTAATAATCTCAGTAATTATTGTTTCAACAAGGTGTTGCGCAATTCAGTGCGTTTCAGTTCCATTAACAAAAACAAAGGGACTCAAAGACCAACTGACCAGCAGAGCAGGAGTATAAATTAGCTACTCAACCACCACTGTGTTCATGAGAGGCTTATTAAGAATCGAGAAATAAATATCAAGCCTGGAAACCTGATATTGTAACGGACTGAACGTTATGTTTTTTTATGTAAACTGCTCGGCTTGCGGGGGCGCAGGCGGTTGCCACGGCAACGGGTGTGCTTACACGACAGAGAGAGAGCAAGAGAGATTTTGAGTTGATCACCTTTCGGGTTATTTTACATTTCTTTACCTTTGCTGTGGCGCATCACAGCCGATGTAGTTTCTGAACGTTCAATAAACGACAAATTTGGACTAATGACCTCGTTCGTTGGCAAGTATACGTCATTCACAACAAACATCAAATAGGACAAATTTATTTCATT
This sequence comes from Girardinus metallicus, assembly GCA_903067095.1. Taxonomy (NCBI): domain Eukaryota; kingdom Metazoa; phylum Chordata; class Actinopteri; order Cyprinodontiformes; family Poeciliidae; genus Girardinus; species Girardinus metallicus. Next base: position 25,943 of record CAEGAE010026149.1, read on the forward strand.
AAGTTTTAACAAACAAATGGCTTCTACAGCAATAATTATGTGAAATTTAATTATATCCAAACTTCAGAAGATTTGCCTTTATCTTTACAGAGCTCTTTGATTCCTCCTATCAGTCTGTAGTTTCTCATATGGAGGTCATCAAACCAAAGTTCAGATCTACCATAACTGACTGACAACTGCTGGCCTCAGGTTTGCAACCAGCTTCTGACTGAGAAACCAGTGACCTCCACCAGTGTCAGAATGTCACCGAGGAAGAAACTGTGTTAGGTTTTCTATCACTTTATTATTTCTGCTACAACTAATGTATATTTGCATATAAAATAAACAATAGAGTTTAATTTACAATTTTTATGTCTTCATGTCATGAGGTAGATCTCAGCCGGCTGGTGAGAGAAAAAGTAGATCTTGGTCTCAAAAATAGTGAGCACCCCTTACTTAAACAATACCGGCTTGTGAAAATATGCCTTCAGTACAATGCTTAAAAATAAACAGCAGCATAAAACAGTGTTTAAATGTAAATACAGCAGTTACTGCAGTCCATGTTTTCATGCAGCCATAGAGCTACCACTGTAATATACATGCATAAAATCCAGCATAACTACCTTCACTTATTGATCTGAAAATTAGATGTTTAACTTTGTTATTTTAATCAGACTGAGTTGTGTTTATTTGATGCTTAGCAGTCAGCCTTGAGCGGATAGCATGGAACCCTTAAGCCATTAGCCAGATCACTTCCAGATAATATATTACAATGTTTAGGTTAAAACAACATTCATGACAATGGGGGCACATAAGTATACTTTTCTTTATTCACATGTGTTTATTTGCCTGGTTAACCACTATATTATTGATTATCAATAAGTGTCGTAACAAAAAATGGGATGTTTACTTCCAGTTACTTTAGTGCTGACTATGGTTCCAGTCGATCAGTTTCATTCAACTGGACATGAGGTAGGCCCCAGGCCATGATCCATTTCTTGCATTATTCCAGTCTCCTTTTTGGTTTTGAAAATGTAATAAATTGTATTCTGACCTTTACACATTCCCCAATGACAACTTGGACCATGACTATTATTTTTCCCAAAATCTCTCTGACCGCATTGATAAACACCGTCAATATTGTCGGTGGCCAGTTCCTCTACATAAGGGGTGTGTAATTGCGACGCCAATTGGTTAGTTGCTGACAAATGCCCTGGAATGATTGCTCTACGTCAGCATGGGGGTGGAGCCAGTGTTATGTCAACTGGTATGCTGAGTCCATCAAATACTTGGATGTTTCACTACCTAGGACCTACTCAAGGTGGTTTGATATAAATTACAGCCCACAAAATTTGAAAATAGTCAGATATACATAGATGGAATGTTGTTTCCATTTTAAATCTAAGCTCCTGGATATCATTCCAAAGATGCTATACTTATTTCAGTGTTTACCAATCAGAACACTACTCTCTAATCTGTCTTAGAATGGAACCGATTAATAGCAAGGTATTTGTGGCAGGATAAAAAGGCCAGAATTAAATATAGGACACTGCAATTAAGAAAAGGGTGGAATGGGCTGAGACCTTTAGTCCGCCTATGTTCACCATCATACATTGCAGTATGGAAGGCACAATGATAAAACGAATCCCAATAACAGTCCTACTTAAGGATTATAATTATGGGAAGAACAGCAGATTTCAGGAGACTCTAGAACATGTAGCCATCTCAAGTTCTGACAGGAATTGGTTAAAATTTGCAGGATAAAAGACATCTAAAATGATGTCTTTTATCCAAATCATCTAAAATGATTTGGATTTTGTGCCAAATAGAATTGACAACAGAATTAAGATATGGATCTCAAAAGGAGTAACTACCCATTATTCATTTGTCCACAAAGGGCCAAATCTTTTCATGGACAGGAAAAAGATGATTGTTTTAGGTACCTGCATGGGAGACATTATTTTAATAGACATTTTAAAAAGGTGATGGAAAAAGGTGATTCAAATTTCATGGAGGTATTTCTATCACAAAGTCCAGATCAGATAGCAAAATTATTTCTAAATTATATAATGGTGGGAATTCAGATGGAACAACATTGGACAATTTTTTTGTTCCACCCATTCAGAAACGATATCAAGGCAACAGTGATTCTTTCTGGAGACTTTTTGGGTCTAGGATCATAAGACCATATTCTGAAGAGTTCCACAAACAATGAAAATATATTTAATGTAAACATTCCATTCAAATGTGAAATTTTACATTTGGGCAATTTACAGTTTGACACATGGCCAACAAAAACAAAAAACTGCTGGCTATATTATTGGCAGCCAGTAAGAAATCCGTCACGAAGAAGTGGTTAAAACCAGAACTTCCCACTACTGATGAATGGATAGAAATTGTCTACCAGATTTATGTTATGGAAAATATTTCTTTTTTCCTCCAAGTTGAAAAAGAGAATTTTTTTGTAGGACCTGGACCAAATGGTCTGAGTATGTGAATCTATTATTATGGTTTTTACCGTTTGAAGTGGTCCACTCCCAATTTGTGTTCAGTTCTGTTCATTTTTGTTATCATATCGTTCACATCTTATATCAGTACCGCTGTGTAAAAGAAAACACTAGAAGGGCTGTTTGGACAAAATCACTTGGACTTTCAACTTCCATCCTCATATACAACCTTAAATGGGTAAAGTTGTAATTAATGAATGTGATGGAAATCTGTCTAATTAAAAAAAAAATTATTTGAAAAAAAAGAAAGCAGCAGGATCACAAAGACACTTCTAAAATAATTTCTGTACTACAGTTTTTAGTTTATGTTCATATTCAATCAATTTAATAACTGAACTCTCACTTTGAAACGATGTTGAATCTTTTGCTAAAAGATTCAACATTTGTTACATTTATAGAAATTTGCATTGACAAATATTTTGAAATGAATAAAGATGAAACTACAGCCAGTATTAGATCAGAAGCTTTTAAAGCTTATAATAGAGGAGAAATTATCAGCTATAGCAGCAATAAAAATAAACAATATAACCAAGAATTAAAATCATTAGAGAGACAAATTAAATCCAGCGAAGCAGAACTTTATCAGAGAAATTATCCTACAAAATTACACAAACTTGTTTTAGAACCAGATATGATAAATTAACGACAGAGAAAGTGGCAAAAAGCTTAATGTGGACTAAACAAGCATTTTATGATCAAGGAGAAAAGGCCGGTAAATTATTGGGTTGAAGGATAAAAATGGATGCAAGCAGAAAGAACAATTAACAGCATAAAATCAAAATCTGACATTTTAACCACAGACCCTTCAGAAATAAACGAACATTTTTGAGAATTCTACAAAACCTTGTATAAGTCTGAATATTCTGGAAACGAAGAAGCACAAGCTGCATTCCTTAATCAATTAAAATTCAAAACCCTTTTAGAGGTGGAGAAAGCAACTCTTGATAGTCCTTTAACAATAAAAGATCTTTCTGAAGCAATAGATAGCATGAATAGCGGTAAAACACCAGGTCCTGATGGACTTCCAATAGAATTTTACAAAGCATTTAAAAATAAATTAATCCCACCACTTCTCAACATGTATGAGGAATCATATAAAGCTGGAATACTCCCAGACTCACTGAGGTTAGCTACAATAACGCTTTTGCTAAAACCAAACAAACCTCCGACTGAATGCGCCTCTTAAAGAGGAATCAGTCTTATGGGATGTGATACAAAGATTTTGTGTAAAGCACTCTCTAGGAGATTAGATAAATACATGTCCAATTAAATAGCAGATGATCAACAAGGATTTATTAAAACAAGACAAGGCCACCATAACATTAGCAGGTTCTTAATATATTACAAGAAAAACATAATTGTAAGGACACAGCGATGAAATCATTGGACGCACGTCAAGCTTTTGATAGAATAGAGTGGAATTACCTGTTTGAAGTGCTCCCCAAATATGGGCTTGGTGAAACCTTTCTAAAATGGATATGACTACTATATACTGATCCCACAGCACAAGTTTTAACTAATAATAACATGTCAAAACCTTTTAATTTACAATGGTCAACCACACAGGGGTGCCCCCTGTCACCACTGCTGTTTGTATTGGCAATAGAACCTCTGGCAATGGCTGCTAGAGCAAATACAGAAATATCAGGTATTAGAATTGGAGGAAGAGATCATCTCATTTCCTTGTTTGCAGAAGACAAATATTTTTCATAAGTAATTTGAAGATCAGTATTCCCAATTTATTAAATCTAAAAAGAATTCGGTGAATTTTCAGGATATAAAATTAGTAATTCTAAATCAGAGTTAATGTTTCTTAATGAAGAAGAAAGGAGAAATCCTATCATGGTTTCCCCTTTTAAAACTACAAAAGGTTTTACATATTTAGGCATTAAGATCACCCTGTCCCTCAATGAAATAAGCGCAGCAAATTATAATCCCCTTGTGGAAAAAGTTACAGAAATGCTAAATCGATGGTCAAATTTGCCTATGTCCATGATAGGCCGAATAAATTTATTAAAAATTACTATCTTGCCCAAATTTTTATTCTATTTTCAAACACTTCCATTGCCACTGACAGATTCATTTTGATATTCTGGACAAACTATTTAATCAATTTATTTGGAGTAATAGAAAAGCAGGACTCCATTTACGGCTGCTCTATTTGAAGGGCCAAATAGACTTGAAGTCCACCTCTTTCATAGGAAAGAGGTGGACTTCAAGTCCCTAATCTCAGATGGTATTATATGGCCGCCCAACTAACATCAGCTACTCATTACTTTTGTCTGATGGCACCTCAGGTTTGGGCAGACGTTGAACAGCAATCTGTTCCAGATTTCCCCTTAAACACCTTTCTATATTCTCTGAATATAAAGACACTGAAAAAAAAACAAAACACAAAGAACCCTTCCTTAAAAAATACAATTATAACTTGGCATGCAGCACATAAACATATGGGTGATCGTCCAGCGCTGTCACAATTTACCCCTATTTTGGGTAATGAAAACCAAAGGCATTCAGAAAATTAAAGATCTATATGCCGATGGCATGTTGCTTACTTTCAATCAGTTATGCAATAAGTATTTAATACCCTCCAAACATTTTTTTAAATACATGCTATTGAAAAACTGTCATCAAAACTGAAACGAATAGTTGACATTCCTCCCTTAACAAAAATAGAAGAGGTGGGGATTTAAAAGGAAAAGGTTTTCTTTCTGTGTTCTATAAATTGTTGATGCTTTTCTCTAAGGATTCAGCAATAGATAAGTTAGACGCTTAGAGAAGAGATACTCTCGAAGATATAGATGAGGAAGACTGGAACCAGACTTGTTTAACAGCACAAAAGCAAACGATAAACACACGATTTAAATTTCTGCAATATAAATGGCTTATGAGAACCTATATGACACCAGTTAGGCTTCATCATATGTCCAGTGATATTTCAGATATTTACACTAAATGCTTATTTGAAAAAGGAACTCTTCTCCATTGTCTATGGAAATGTCTTAAAATCCAGAAGTTTTGGAAGGATGTTATTAGATGTCTATCTGAATTGTTTAAGGTGAAAGTCCCATTAGAGGTTAAAATCTGTGTTCTAGGAATATACCCAATGAAATTTAGCCAACCACAGACGAAAACCAAATTGATAGACTATGAACTTCTTCAAGCCAGAAGATCTATTGCTTTATACTGAAGGAGCATGGACGCACCCGCCATGGGACTCTGGAAGACAGAAATTGCAAATTCGCTTGTACTGGAAAAACTAACATACATCGCCAAGGGTAAACAGCGGGACTTTGAGAACCTGTGGGAGTCATATATGAGGTTAAGTTGACAAGAAATGTTAACATATTACTGGGTAATTGTAAGTTACGGGAAGACATTGCCAGTGAAATGCTATTTAAGAACTTAAAAACCAACAAAAAAATTAAATTAAAATTAAAGCTGCAAGCAGCATTGGAGGCCCTCGCAGGTCAGCTCTGCTCCAGCCTCATGGCGCCCGCGGGAGGTTGCCAAGCGACACTACCCGCTCTCGCGCAGTTCTGTCCACTGGGCGATACACAATGTGTTCAGCAATGCTCCTTGACGATGCACAAAATAATATTCTGCAAATCAGTTGATATCTTAAAGAGATATAGCTGTTAGAATAAACTAGGGGGCGCAATGGAGTTAATTTACAATTTAATGCTATTGAGCTCTTTAGAGGTTAACAAAGATCAGTCATAAGTTTTGTGAAAATCAGATGCATTTATGATTTAAAGACAACTGTATGCAAACGGCAAGAGATTAGAATTCGCCATTCAGCCACGCCCACATGCTCACAGTTTGGGGGAATTTTTCTGCCATAATTCAAGAGCACACATTTTCAGTCTGAAAGCAGAATTTTATGTCTCTTGTTCTCAAATCTTTTAATATTTGTACAAACGCAACCAGTATGATATTTGCATTCTATTGGCTGAGAGGTTGCTAAGCGACTGTATTTTTTTTGTTCCAAGCGCAAGCAGAAAATTATTGCGCTTGGATTGCGAGCAGAGAAGTTTGCAAACAGAGATTAGATTCAAGCAGAGGCAAGTTTTGGGCGTGAGGAGAAAGGTTTGAAAAAAATACAGGTAATATTTGAAAGAGAACAGAAGTTTTGAATGCAAACATTACAGATTTTGAGAAGACAGACTTGAACCCCTGCTTTCAAATTGAAAATGTGTGCTCTCGAATTATGGCAGAAAAATGTGCTTATATCCCGCCAGCAGCCAGTGGTGAGAGGAGGATTTGCCATCATGTTATTGCCGAGCTAAGGTGATGTCACCAGTTGACCATGTGAATGTGACGAGCCCTGGTCTGTGATATCATACATAAAGTTTAATGCAGCTGGGAGCTTATGAGGGAAAGTTATTCCACCTTGATGTTTCAAAGCGAATGTCAGATTTGAGGTTTAGCCATGCCCACACACTTTGATGTACGAGAAAAATTTTGATAGTTTTTGACCTTCAATGCCTCAAGACTGTGCTGATTGATTTTGAAGCATGGATCTCAAAAGCTGTAGGATGCGTTTGTTCAGCTACAACATGCCTAAAAGAGACAAAATGGAGGCTTTGATCCAAAATGGCTGACTTCCTCTTGGGTTTAGACCTTGGCTCCCAGAGCCTTGTCTTTTTACATCCTGTCAAGATGTTTATGTGTACCAAATTTCATGATTGTCAGTCACAGCATAGCTTGGGGCTGTTTTTTTTTTTTTACATTTCTAGGAGGTGCTGTGGAAGATTTAGGCCACACCGACCAAATATTGGACTGCATTCCTCTCGGGGGTTGGACAAGGATTGATCACAATGAGTTTGGTGCAGCTCGGCTGAAATATGTGGAATTTGTGACCTGTGACTTTGCCGCACTGCCAGTTCCGCGCCCTCCACCAAAACCTCTTCGAACTTTAAAGCATGCGAGACCAACTAGTTTCTGTCTTCTGACACAAAATCATCTTGATTAGCTCAAGGGGGTCAGAGCATCCAGCCAGGAGCACTCATGCCAAGTTTGCTGCCAAATGACCTTTTTATGTGAAAGTTTTGCGTTTCGTTTGCTTTGACGAGTAAGGCAAGTTTGCCACTTGGCCACGCCCTCTAAGAATATACGAATATTCAGTTTTTCATAACATTAAATGCCCCACCCCTTAACTGCATCCTGACCAAAAATGAAGTTGATAGCTCAAATCACTAGGAGGAGTTTGTTAAAGTTCGAGGTGTGTAAAATTGAAAAATGGACAAAATATGAAACAAAATGGCCACCTCCTTGTACATTTTATGGGGTACAGAGAGGTGTAATCTGTACCCCAGACTTTTTTCTTGATTTGGGGGGTATCTACCAAATTTCAGATCAGTATCACCTATAGATTATCTAAACTCACGCTAGAGGGTGCTCTAGAGCAGTTTGGCAATGCCCACTTGTGATTCCACGAGAATCCAAAAATTTTAGTTTGGGGACAATTTTGGGTGAAATTCACTGCTTGGGCCTAATAAATATCAATTATTTGCACTTCAGTTTAATCCAAATCAAGTCAGAAGTCCCAGAAGGACTTCAAGGCTCCCCCATAAATGATAATATTTTAACTAGGGCTGATGTAAATTAATATTTTAGTAATCGAGTAATCTATCGATTATTCTTACAATTAATCGAGTAATAATTTAAATAAATTTATAAAACAAAATATTGGTAAATCTGGCATAACAGCAGTGTTACTATCGGGTATCGATATCAGTCCAATTTTTTATATTTGAGCATCCCTACTAGTTACTTTTTGTAGTTTAGAAAATTAACCTGTAACAATAACAATAACCTGTAGCTCACTTTCTAAGTTAACTTTAAGAAAAGTTATACAAAAATTTTAAATTATATTAAATTTAATAATAAAGAGGCAAGCTCACAAATACACTCACGAAAAATGTCTATACTCCAGCTTTTAGTTTATGTATTCAACTTCAGTGAGTTTAATAGATGAATTCTCACCTTGCCCCATACCTGTCAAGCTATGGGTTTGAGAAAATGGGAAATGTCGCCTGCGGCGGGGGCTGAGGATAGATTAGAGGTGAATGAATGAACGTAAGATGGGGATGGAGGAGAGGAAATAGACCAGGGGACAGACGAACGTAATTCCGAGGGGAATGACGAACGAACAAACTTAATATAGTGGGGAGACACGACCGGTAGACCAGGGGATGAACGTAAGAACAGGGGGGAGCAATACGGGATATTTACGGCACCTTCGTTCGTCACACTCAGAAACTCACCTACCAGCCATGTACGATGCGCTCCGCCACCCGTTTGTTCAAACCGGGATCTGAAATTTATTGTGCGGTTCGTCCGTAAAGTTACACTTACGGACGACTACTCAGCCGCCCGCTGTGTTCAGTCTATCCGCTCACCTGTATAAATACTCCCGCAGCGCTCTTCCCACCGTTCACTTTGAACCGGTAGCTCCCGGAGGAGAGAGGCTGCCGTACTCCAGACATCGCGCCAGTAATTTTAAGGATGCTTACTGGTCCCCCAAAAACAATCAAAACCCGGGCATTATCGTCAATCAATAAAATCCCCACGGGCGAACTTGACAATTGGACGTTATGCCACTAACACTTAGCGTTCGTCAACAACTCAGAGGTGGAAGTCAGAGCTTCGCGCAACGCAAGTAATGTTCCAGCCGGAACACGGTGCGCTAAATAATAAAACATAAATTAACAAAGCTTCGAGGCAAGTAAATTTTCCTCGAGGAGTTTTAATAATCGAGGTACTTGAATCATTCGAGGAATCGTTTCTGCCCCAATTTTAACACAGACCACAGATATATAAATGTAACATTTGTTTATTGAGAAGATCAGTTATACCAAGTTTGATTTAATGGTTTCAGCATACATCAATTTAAATATTTTAAATTGTTTAACATTTAAATTTAAGATTTTAAGGAGCTGACAAGTTGACTATGTAAAAGTTCAAAAAACATTCTAGGTAGTTAGATTGTTTAGTTACCACAGTGCCAATCTGATGCTGTGAGTCTATTTTTTAAGTTTGAGCTCTGTTTATTCCCAAATATATCTCAGTAAATTACAATTATCACCGATTGTTTTTTAGGTTGGCCAATTAAATTACCCTACTTCTCCCAGAATTAACGAAATTTGTGTTGAAATGCTGTTAGTAGTGCTGACATTGGAGGGACTCCTGCTCATATGCTAAAGGCTAAATTAACGCTAATGCGCTAAACTGCACATCTCTGCTGGGTACAGAGGGACAAACAGGAGACTCAATTTGTGTGGCTTTAGTAGCGCTTCCATTTTATGTCTGATGAGTTTTTAAGTTTTTAAGTAAAGTTTTTAATAAGGGCTACAGAGAGTGTTTTGGATACCCAAACCAAGCTTTATGGGTTAGGTTAATTAGTGCAATTTTACTTACTTGGTCTGCCAGCATGAGGACAGTTTTCATGGTAAATCGTCGAGAGCAGAAGTTAAATAGGTCCTCCAAACTGGGTCCAAGCAAGTCCATGACTAGGACGTTGTAGTCTTTCTCCTGGCCATACCACCTGATGACACAAAAAAATATATATATTTTGCAATGTGCATGTGACAGTTAATTGAGTTTATGCTGTTTTTGATCTGAAATAATGCATAATGACTTATGCACATGACCACCATATTAACTTCCAACGAGTTTTATGTAACATTAAACTGACAGCGACACTGACCTCTCACTCTCATGTAAACACACACATATACAAACACATATATACACAGCCCTGGAAACAATTAAGAGACCACTGACCATCATTGAAATCCTCAAGGTTATTCCACTTATTATTGATTTCTGATCTCTTCCTGAGTTAAAACATTAGTATTGTCGTTTCTAAATGGATATGAACTTGTTTTCTTTGCATTATTTGAGGTCAGAAAGCACTGCATCTTTTTTGTTATTTTGACCAGTTCTCATTTTCTGTAATTAAATACTAAATTTTTGCTTGGAATTTTGGAGACATGTTGTCAGTAATACATAGATTAAAAGAGAAATGTTCATCTTACCCAAACATATTCCTACAAAAAGTAAAAACAGATAAATTGACTATTTTAAGTGGTCTGTTAAAATTTTCCAGAGCTGTATATACATATTCATATTAGAGGTGTTCCGATCAATGGGCCACTGATCATAATCTGCCGATTTCTGTGAAAACATGTATGATCGGTGATCGTTGATCACCGTCTCGTGTTACCATCACCAAAACCCATCATCTGTATCTCCCGTAGTAGCCTGCGTGCGCAGCTTATCTCCTCTTTCCTTCACATTGCAAAGTATGTGGCAACAAATCCTAAGTGATGTGGTGAAGAACTTCAACGTTCAGAGTAAATGGGGGAAGTTTGCCTGTTGCAATGCAGAAATACCTCAGGGGTGCATATCAAACTGCATCAACACAACAATCTAATATGACATTTAAAAAACACCTGACGAAGTTTGGCTAAATCCATGTTCACTGAAGGAAAAAAAAAAAAAAAAAAAAAAAAAAAAAAAAAACAGAGAGACCGGGCAAGAAGGGAAGCAGCGCAAACCTTACAAAACACACCCGGGAGAAAGAGAAGGGCAAAAA
>CAEGAE010026159.1:0-28579 GCA_903067095.1 Girardinus metallicus
TGGGGGCGCTGCACCAAGAACCACTGAAGGAAACGACACAAAAACCTCTGAAGACGCTGAGAGCAACTTCCTTCTTCACCAGATGGAAACAAGATGGAGGCGTCAGATTTTAGTGTTGGAGGATTTCTCTTTAGCCTTTGGCTAAAGACCAGGAGCCATTTCTGCTGCTAGTGCTAGGCTAGCACGCTAGCTTTGGTTGTATCTACCCAGAATGCCCTGCGCTGTAGTCCACTTCCTGCTTTTGGAGCGGTCTCAGGTCCATTTGGCGTTCACATTCAAACCAACCAGAGTTCACTTCAACTGAAACCAGAACGAGGTTTGGAGGACCAGAGGTCAGAGGTCGGTTAGTGTTCACACCTCACAACCAACTGGAGTTTCTGGGCAGACGGACTGGAGTTGATCATGAAGAGTCGGTTCTGGTTCTGCTGCAGTGAAACGTGTTGCTGTATGTAGTTGTTTTCCAGTTGGAGGTTGCTGATTGGCTCCTGGTCTCCATGGTGAGCGCTTTTCTCACGCCGTGCCTCAACATGCTGGCTCTGCATCCTGTTGCCATGGCGCCGGGCTGCAGGGCGGAGGAACCACCTGGAGGCTCCGTGGATTCTCACATGCGTCACTCTGCTGCTCTTCATCCTCCTCCTCATCCTCCTCTCCCTCATTCACACCTCGGCAGCTCAGGCTTCGCTCACTAACAGGAAGTCGTTCAGTGTTTGCAGCTTTCTCACGTCTCTCCCTCCTTCCATTCATCTGTTTCCATATTTAACTTTTGTTCCTCCTCTTTTCAGAATGAAATTCATTTTCCTCTTTATTCGTCCGAGTTTCTCCCTCTGGCCTCCTTCTGTTCAGGCTAACAGCGGCTAACACAACGATGGCACCAAACAAACACAACTTCCTCCTCTGGACTCACTCCGTTCTTCTCCTCCTCCATCTCCATGTCTTTCTTTCAGCTCTAGCAGTAAACAAACTCTCACCTTCTCTAAAAACTCATTCAGTGTTAATAGTTACCTCATCATTCAGGAAAAACCTCCCTGTTTGCTATTCTTCATCTCAGAGGATGAAATATAATAAATTCCTGTGTTCTGGCTGGGGGCGTGGCCACAAGGCTATCCTTGGAATCTGATTGGCCAGCCTGCCTGGCCCCGCCCACCACAGCCAGCAGCCAGTTTGTTTATTTCATTTCGGACATAAATTAGTGTTTTGTCCCAACTGTGTGTCAGTACACAACAGAAATGTTCCTTTTGGTCTTGTTGAATGTTTTAAGTTTATTTTTTAAAATAGGACATATTAATTAACATTTACATGTAAATACATGAGATTACAGCCAAATTACTAATTTCCATCTCTATTCCCATTGGAGGGATGATGTGTGTCAATCAGGTTTATTAGTGTATCACATTTCAAGCCAGTTCAAAGTGCATTAAAATCATAACACAGAAATAAAAAAGCCGTAAAAACATCATTCAGTCGATGGATAAACCAGAAACAAACATTACATTTTGATGAACATCATCATCAAAATAATCAATACACACCAAATATGTTGGTCAGTGTTTATTATGGTTCAACTCCAGCCAGGTGGGTTTAAGTTTTGGGTTAAAGTCACTCAGTGTTTCGGCTGTTTTTCAGTTTTCTGGAAGTTTGTTCCAGATTTTGGTGCATAGAAGCTGAAAAATGTTTAATGGAGAAAATAAGGTAAATAGTTAAACAGTTTTTGCCATTTCTAGACAATAATAGTTTATTAATTTTGATAGCTTTGGCTGTATTTACCCAGAATGCCCTGCGCTGTAGTCCACTTCCTGCTTTTGGAGCGGTCTCCGGTCTGCTTGGCGTTCACATTCAGACTGAATGTGAACACCATTCAGTTGAATAGAGTTAGCATAACGGTGCTAATGCCAGTAGTATACAGTTAAGCTACGCTAAGCTAAACAGGCTAACGGTGTCCTAACACTGTAACAAACTGAATAGTTTACACTGTTAAACAAATCCTTGTGTTTTATTTGGATAAATAAATAGTTTGCTGTTCAGGTTCATCATAATCTGGATTTTGATTAAATGAAGTTTTAGCGAGCCTCCCTTCTGTAGCAGCGTGTAGACGCCGCCCTGCCGCCATTAATCTAAAGTCAATGTTAACGTAATAATCATATAAATCACGCTGCTCCTGTCCTCTGGGGTCTCCAGACAGAGACAAAGTGATTCCTGCTGCTCAGAGATTATCGGTCAGTTTCCTAGAAGGTTAAAGTCTCGGCCTGAAGCCGAGCCGCGTGATGAATTCCTGTGACCTTGTCTCCGCCAGCTCCTCGCTCTCCTTCTGGACCGACCTCCTCCCACCACTGAAGGGCTTCTGCTAAATGTCAAGACTGAAGTGTTCCCGGCCCGATCAGCGGTGCCGAGCTCATCGGTGTCTGGATTCCTGACGGAGCTCCATTAACGCCGTAAAGGTCATCAGACCAAACATCCGGGTCCGACGCGCCGCGCCGACACGCCTGATGGATCCTCAGATGGATCCGGTTCACGGCCTGCTGTAGCAATCTGGTCAGAGTTGAGCTCCACATGCAGAACCAAACGGAGGATGGGAGGCGATCATAGTGGATCATATCGGATCGGAACGGATCCGAATGGATCAGAATCTTTCCTTTGTTAGTTCCATGATTTTATCTTCCTTGCATTAATGTGATGTATTACACCATATATTTTATACTTTGATATTAAAAGTAAAAGAAAAAGATCGGGTCGGATCGGGTCTGATCAGAACGGAATGGGTCGGAACGGATCGGATCGGGTCAGATCAGATCGGGTCGGGTCAGATCGGGTCAGATCGGATCGGGTCAGAACAGATCGGGTCGGATCAGATCGGGTCAGATCGGATCGGGTCAGAACAGATCGGGTCGGATCGGGTCAGATCGGGTCGGGTCAGATCGGGTCGGGTCAGAACAGATCGGGTCAGAACAGATCGGGTCAGATCGGATCGGGTCAGAACAGATCGGGTCAGAACAGATCGGGTCAGATCGGGTCGGGTCAGAACAGATCGGGTTGGATCGGATCGGGTCAGAACAGATCGGGTCAGATCGGGTCGGGTTGGATCGGATCGGGTCGGGTTGGATCGGATCGGGTCAGAACAGATCGGGTCGGATCGGGTCGGGTTGGATCGGATCGGGTCGGGTTGGGTCGGATCGGGTCGGTTCTCCTCCGTCTGTCCACTTCATCACGATGTCTGTGGACTTTCTGCCACACAGTAAAAATACTGCAGAGGCTGTTTAGCTTTTATAAATATTTTACACAGAGGTCGCCATGTTGTTTACGCTGCAATGCATGCTGGGTAGATGATGCATGCTAGGTGCTACGGTGCTAGTTCTGTCCAGACAGAACAGAAACTTTCAGCCATTTAAGTTTGAACCGGAGAAAGAAATGACAAAAGGAAATAAAGACGAGGAAGAGCAAATGGAGGAAGAGGAGAGAGTTTAGTCAAACAGCTGCAGTTTGCTCTGCTAACATGGAAGCTGAGCGAAGCTACAAGGAGCTCCAGTTTCCAACTAGCTGCTAGCGGTTAGCATCAGGATCAAAACAATTTCTGAACTATATTAAAACGATGCTGCAAAGACTGAAAGATGCTTCAGTTTCCCTTTAAACATCCATTCATTACAGCTCCACCTCCTCGACCTCCACCTCCTTCTCCACCTTCTCCTCCTCCATCTCTTCATCCTCCACCTCCTTCTGCACCTCCTTTTGTCTCTTCTGTTTTATCTGCAGTTTATCTGAATTTCTCTCATCGTTTCGTTTCATTTGGTTGTTTGTTGTTCTGATATTTTGTTTCTGCCTCCTTCCTCAGGAAGTTCCTGCTGCTCCTGAACGCATCACGGATCCATGCGGTCCTGCTCTGAGTGCGGTGAGATTCGTCCAGGTGAGCTGCTCCTGCTGGCCTCTGATTGGCTCATCAGCTCTCCTCAGGCTGTAGCATCAATACCTGGAGGAGAGGAGCGTGACTCCTGCAACAACCCCCCGATCAGAGAGCGCCAGGTCGCATGGACGACCTCTGACCTCCACTGTCAGCAGACATCATCATTAAACTGTCTGAACATGGAAAGACAAACATCACTAAAATAACCACAAGCTGTTAGGTTATTTTTTCCTGAAGGGAAAAATTAAAAGAAAATACAAAATTGGATCAGTTTGTCTTCCTATTAAATATTTTCAACTATTAAAATATATTTCATTCCTCCGTCAAACCTCCAACAGAGAGGAAAATAAAAATGATTTTTCAGACTGCGGTTTTTCTCGCTCTGGTTCTGAAGGCCAGTTGAATCAGGATTTTTCTTCTTGTCATCCAGCAAACAGGAAAAGTGATTTTCTAAATGTTTCTTTTTTTTCTTGTCCTGCATGAAAAGAAAAGAAAAATACTTGGCACATTTTCTCCCAGTTGCCCTTCAAGGACTAAACCAAACAAAAGAGAAAAATGCAAAGAAAGTTTTTTTTTTTTTTTTTTTTTGTTTGCTGAAAAAAAATATTTTTTTAAAGTCAGAAAACCGTTGATGAAATTTTGCACGTTACGTTTTTTGAACTCTTTCTGGTGAAAAAATGTTCCACAAGAAAAAAAACCTTAAATATTTAAATGTCTGCAGGATCTGATGTCCTGGAAGCAGCTGGTCCTGCAGCACGGTGGTGGAGGGATGGGGATGTGGGCTTTGCTGGAACACCCAGACTAAAATATAGATTTAATTTATTCACTAATAAAGCTTCGTTTGCCAGACTTTTTTAAAATAACCTTTCATCTGATAGTAAACATGTTTCCATTAAATCCACATTTCCGTTTTTAAAAGTAGTTTTTTATTCGTTTTGTGTAATATTCTATTTATAGATGTTATGTTTTCATTAATCATAACTAACAAAACATAAATGCTACATAATGTGTTTGATGTAGTGATATTTATTCTGACATAAATAGTTTTGTTTTATTAATATTCTAATGTTTTTAATTTTACTCTTTTATTGTTTATGGAACTGTGGATCAATGAATGATATTTCTCTTCTGATCGTGTTTGGTTTTGGTTCTGATTATTGGACAGTTCTGCAGCTGATCTGATTCTTCTTTTACTTCCTGTTTTCAGGTGTCACTTCCTGTAGAGCCACGCCCTCATCCCTCCGCCTGTCTCAGCTCTGCAGCTCCTCTTCCTGCCGGAGTCTTGATTTCTGTCTTCAGGTTCCGTTTTTCCATCTTGGACTCTGCGTGTCATCAGCCACCATGGAAGGTGAATCCAGAGTAAAGTGCAGATTTGCTCTGTTGCCGTGGTGAAATGGTTGCCGTTTGTTTCCAAGCGGCGAGGTAACGGCTTCAGGCTGAACGCTCGCTGGAGATCCTTGGAGAGAAAGTTGTGATAGTGGAATCTGCAGAGGGAGGAATGCGTTTCTGTTTGTGTGAAAAACCTTGAAATGTGTAACCTTCATACCGACTCAGAGCAAAAAACAGTTTTAAATGACGCCACCAATATGAATCTGCACAGAAACCAGAATAAAACTAAATTATTCTGTTTCATAACAGAATAAAACATGAAACGTTTTGTTTTATGGGAGCAAAATGTACTGATGAATTTATATCCACATGTGTTAACAATGTATTTCTGATTTTACTGTCAATCAGATTAGTAAACCTGAACGTTGTGCCTTCAATTGGTGTAAATTAGCTATGATGCTAATTTGATCCAACAGGCTCCTGAGGAAAGAAACCGACTGTTGGATCTTAACATTAAAGTTATTTTATTTAATTAAAATCCCTGTCAGACCTGCAGTTCTGTGTGTTTCAGAACAATTCATCCTGAAGGGACCAAACAGAGATTAAAATCGTCTTCATCGTCATCATCATCATCATCAGTGAGCAGATCAGCGTTTGGATAAAAAGCCCTGATGGTCTGTCGAGCGTCTTGCCGATGCGGCCGGTTTCCTCTGACTCAGACGATCTGTCCTGACCTTCAGACTGTTTTACTGCCATGTTGACCTTTTTATGCAGTTATTATTTCTGACATTTGTCTGTCTGCAGAGAATCGATTCCAGAGCCACGAGGTGAGGCGAGTTAGTGCAGGTTAACATATCGGCGGCTCGTCACGCTGGGAAGATCTCTGCCATTTCCTCTCAATCTGTAAACCAGCGAAGAAGAGAAGGAAACTCTCCTGATGGAGGAACTCCTCTTCCTCTAATGTCATCTTTAAAGAGCTAAACTTGACGGGTCAGGATGGCTGCAGGTCAGCTCTGTTACCTGTTAGTAAGACGCAGTAAACCTGCAGCTTTACTCACAAACGAAACAGAAAAAATGCCAATTAGTCGTGTTTCCAAACCGGATTGTTAATCAAACTGTTGACGCTACTTATGGCTGGAAAAAACTGGAAGTGGAGACATTGGAGACAATCCTCCCCTCCTGGAGGTTTGGACCCAGAAATGTTTCTGACTTTGGTTCCTCTGGTAAGGCAGAGAACCGCCGGTTCTAAACGTCTCTCCATCTCTTCTTCTGCACATCCATTCAGCAGGCGCTAACAGCATTAGCATGGTTAACCAGATGTTGCCCTTTCCATCAGCAGTTTCTAATGTCATACTTTTAAATAAACTAAATATTTTTGCTCAGTCATGTAGTTGGGAACTAAATATTTAGTTTACAAACTAAACCTAAATATAAACAGTTTAGAACATTTTATTAGCAGACTCTAATTTGCTCCTGAATTTCTTCTGACAGTTGAAGTTTTCCATAAAAAAAAGATGAAATGTGACTCAGAAAGAAAACCCGTTTTTTTCTCTGTCGGCTGAATAGACCAGAACTTTGCCGTCAGTTTTTTACTCCCTGCAGTATTTGGGTTTATTTCGGTTCAGGTTGTGATCTAAACTCTGCCGTTTGCAGATGCGGCGGTTCCGTTCAGCCCAAACAGAACCGGATGGAGCTGCAGGGCAGCTTTTAATGAAACGCTCCCATCTCCAGTCCCGCCGGACAGTTTAGAGGAAAGTTGGTTAAAGCGGCGCTGATATTGACTCGCTCAGTGAGAGCTTAAAGCAGCGTGGTGGTGACACTTTTATTAACATGATGAATGCTTTCTGGATGGGACATCTTGTCCTGCCGCCAACAGAAAGCTCTGATTTATGATCTCTGCTCAGGCCGCTGTCAGAAAACAATAGCAGCGGGAATTATCTGGACTGGAGGATCTCAGCAGGACAAATTAATGATCCCGTCACACAGCTGGACTCCTGCGCTGCTCCAATCGCTCCACGACCGAGATGTAGTTCAGAGTGACCGCTGCTTTTATCAGTGAGGAGCAGCTTCATCACGCTGGAGTGAGGAAGAGGAGTTGAGGAGGTCTGGGCTCGTCTGAGACGTCCTCAACTCCTCGGTCCATCTGCTTCAGCAGCAGAACTTCACCCAAACCTTCTGGACCGAGCGGACCGGCCAGCACCGAACCGTGAGGCAAACGGACCGAGGTGGTCGACCCCGTCGCTAGGCTGGTCGACCCCGTCGCTAGGCTGGTCGACCCCGTCGCTAGGCTGGTCGACCCCGTCGCTAGGCGCGGTCGACGCCGTCGCTAGGCTGGTCGACCCCGTCGCTAGGCGCGGTCGACGCCGTCGCTAGGCGCGGTCGACCCCGTCGACCCCGTCGCTAGGCTGGTCGACCCCGTCGCTAGGCTGGTCGACCCCGTCGCTAGGCGCGGTCGACCCCGTCGCTAGGCCGGTCGACCCCGTCGCTAGGCCGGTCGACCCCGTCGCTAGGCGCGGTCGACCCCGTCGCTAGGCGCGGTCGACCCCGTCGCTAGGCGCGGTCGACCCCGTCGCTAGGCCGGTCGACCCCGTCGCTAGGCATGTTGCTGTATGAGGAACTCTGATTGGTTCGTCTTCTACTTCCTGTTTATGGCGGTCGGGCTCCATCATCATCATCATCACATCACATCATTTTCTGTGATGTGATAACTTCCTTTCTGTCGATGTCACTTCCTGATTCTTTCTGAAATAAATCCTCAGGTTCAGTCTGAGCTCTGATTGGTTGATAAACAAAGTAAGACACAAAAATCCAAATCCTCCCTCAGTGATCAGCTGATCATCATTTTCATGGTCATCATTGGATTTTTGTGTCTTACTTTGTTTATCCTGATATTGATCATTTGATATTGATCAGTTAAATTCACTTTGATTTTAATCTCATTATAACCTTTTCCTCTCCCTGATCAAACAAGATGGCCGCCGTGGACGCTGACATCACCAAGAGCTTTGGTGGAAACAATCCAGATTTTCCCAAATTCTCAAAAACTCAAAAACTGACTAATTGGTTTAGTTTTGGACGATGAGCCGTTGGGGAAACGTCGGACCCTCGGGATGAAGACCCGTCCTCCTCGGATCCTCCAGCTGCAGGGTTGCCATGGTGACGGAGGATCACACGACGGGCCGGTTTCAGGTCAGGTTTGTGACGAGTCTGAGGAGACGGAGAAGCTTTAGTGTTAATAATTTGTGGATCTGTGTTGCGTAACTCTGTTAACTTTTCATGAATAAAGATAATTTTCCCTGCAGTGGATTTAATGTTGGGAGAATCTGATGGTCCAGATTTGGAAGGTGATTCTTTTTCTCCGTTGATTCTTCCAGGTGTTGGGATCTGTTTTAGTCAGAGAACAGCTGGGATCCGTCAGCCGCTCATGAGGAAACTCCTTCAGACGGATCAGTGAACCAAATATCACCCAAAAACAACCTGATATCAGATAAATATGAACCTGGAATCTGACCTGCTTGTTTTTGCCTCTGCAGTTTTACTGGTAGAAACCAACAGGTTCAGTCTTGGCTGTGATTGGTTGAAACACAAAACAAAATGAGGCAAAACCCCAAATCTGACCCCAGTAACCAATTAATAGAAAGGAATGAATCATTTAATCTGGACTATAGATTAATTACCGCACAGCGTCATGATGCAGAGCCTGCTGCTGGCAGAGCTCTCAACATTTTAGAGAGAAAACTGGTTTTTCCTCCATTTTACCTTCTTACTACTAACTTTTTGTCTAAAATGATTTGTGAATGACTTTTTTTCTTACAAAATAAAACTCTGAGAGAAATCTTTGAGAAACTGTAAGAATTTCCCTAAAGTTATGTCACAGGAGCCACTTTTACCCAGATCCAGTTTGACCCTTAGTTTGGCGTTTTGATGTGAACAACAAGTCCTGATGTTTCACAGGAAGCTAATGAAGTGAAGTTTAATTGCATGAGAAGATCTGCGTTAACCTCAGACGGAGGACGAGGAGCTGCAGCGTTGCTCTGGGAATAAGGAGCGCTGCTGGCCATCAGAAATGTCAAGGTCAGCGCGGTAATTACAGCGCGAGTCACATCATCTGTTGTCCCTCAGCAATCAGGTCCACAAATCAGAGGCAGCGTCTGACTCCGGCTCAGATTAACGGCTTCAGAGGAACATGAGGAGGAAACGGTTTAACATCTGAACTCTTCAGCAGAATCCGTCATCACCGACCGAAACCAGATGAAACCCGCAAACTCACAGTTTCCCTCTCCTCCGCGCAGAACCAGGAGATCAGAAATGAAGTCAGATTTGGGTTTTTATTTCCGTTTCATCTGAAGCTTCTCTCTGCAGGTGAAGCATCAACATCCTCCGCTGAAAACAGGCTGGAAGATTTCTCTGTTTCATCTTTAACTGTCAGTTCAGCCGAACAAAATGAGAGCAAAGAAATTCTCTGAAGAGCTAAAAGGAATATCGAGACAAGCTTTCAAATTTAACAGATGGAAGTTTACTAGACTGAGACACAAAAATATTACAGAGAAACCCAGAATGTAAAAATGAGACGGAAACCAGACACACAAACTGAGAGTCGTAATTAGAATGAATTTTAAATCAGTGCAGATTATTAAAACAGACAAAATGACCAAATTAAAACCAGAAACTTCATCAAAACATGAAGTTCCTAATTAATCACTGATCTGACACCAAAACTCCAGCCGAGCAAATCCACAGGAAAGTAACACAGTTCCTGCAGTTAATCAGAAATCTGCTTTCAGATTCAGTACAGATTAAAAAGAATCATAAAATGATTCTGTGATATGCATTTCTAAAACTGTAACTGTCATAATTGTGCAGGTTAAGATATCATCCGTGATGGACGTCGTTCCCCCACTGCTGCAGCATCCGAGATGCACTAAGCTGCGTTATCACGGATCCTTCCTGCCAGCTGCTCCAAGCACAATTAATATTCACCTCCTGCTGCTTTTCATGCACAAATATACATCCTGTTTGTGTTTTTAAATGATCTTACTTGGTTCCACATTTCATGCTATTTTAACAGCTGCACCGTGTTTCTCCTGTTGCAGGTTTCCTCTTATTATCTTTCTGTTTTAACTTCTTGTGTGAATCTGCAGCTGAACGCGGAACAGACGGAGTCAGGATGTCAGATTTAATTCCTCCTCCCATGGGCTCATGTTCAGCTCAAGCTCTGGATTAATGTTTGGACTAAAAACTCCCTGAACAATAATTTCCGTCAGCTGGAGCTGCCTACTGAGGAATCCATGGGATTATAATCCCTGTTGAGCTGCTGTGGCTAATTAGCTTAGCATAAAGAGCAGAGAGCGGTGCGGATGCTAAGCTAACCCGATCCGCTTTAACCAACATGGAACAGCAGATTATTTAAATATATTTTATGTTTTTTGTTGCGTTTTAATTATGAAGCATTTTTCCCAAGGGAGCCTGAAAAAAAAACGCAATTTGCAAATTAAAGACAAACTGTGTTTGTCTTTAATTTCTCTGTTGCAAAAAAGCAACACAGTTTAGAGTTTTTGTCTTTTTATTTATTCGTAATTTATTTTTGTTTGACTTCAGGCCTGAAGGATGAAAATCTTTTTTCTTCTCATCCAACACAGAAGAAGAAAATAATTCACTTGCTTAAGAGAAAAAATGATTCTGTTTGTTGGATAAGGAGGAAAACAGAGTAAGAAAATGATAAATATTTTTATCCACTTCAGAACAAAACAAGATTTTACGAAAACATTTTTCTTTTCTATTCTGTTGGTTGTTTGCTGTAGAAATGAAAGAAATTTGTATTTTTTTATAGTCAGAAAAACACAATTGATGAATAAATAGATTTTATCCTCTCCTTCAGGGAAACAAATGCTCCTTGAGGAGAATATCTTTTATATTCATATTGAACATGACTTTTAAAAGCAGGATAAAAAGAAATAATTTAGTTTTTTTTTCTTTTGCCTTTAGGGCTTCCGTAGAACCGTGTTTTTCCCGCCCAGAGCCGCGGTTCGTTCCGCTTTTAGCTGTTAGCAGCGTAAGCTAACGGTCCGTGAAGGCATCATGACCCTTCCAGGAGGTCGGCTCCGCAGCGGGGGGTAAACCTTCATCGCTCCTCATCCGGCTGGTTGTTTCCATCACCGACCATCATGGCAGGTAAAGTCTGACTGGACCTG
Organism: Girardinus metallicus; assembly: GCA_903067095.1. Taxonomy (NCBI): domain Eukaryota; kingdom Metazoa; phylum Chordata; class Actinopteri; order Cyprinodontiformes; family Poeciliidae; genus Girardinus; species Girardinus metallicus. The sequence goes on from CAEGAE010026159.1 coordinate 11,413, forward strand.
CTTCTGTCATCACAGGAAACATGAGAACATAAAAATCATTTCTCTGTACCATCATCTCTTCTTCCTTCCATTCACTGGCTCCTCTGGCGCAGTTTGTAAAGTTAAAGCAACATTTAGTTTTATTTAGTTCGTAACAAGTCGGTTTATTTGTACAGCATTTTTAGCAACACGGCAGCTCAGCATGATTTTTATCATGAAACAGAAACTAAATGGAATCATTGAAATTATCAAGCAAATATTGATCATGAATCCAAATCAGCTGGTTTGGCCTTAGAGGAGCTCAGGGTTTCGGCTGTTTGTCGGTTTTCTGGAAGTTTGTTCCAGATCTGTGGCGCATAGAAGCTGAATGGTTCTGGTTCTGGTTCTGGTCCTGATGGGAAGCAGAACCGTATCATTAATTTATTACAGAAACATTCAGAATGCCGACGAGCCTCTAAGAAAAGATTCTTCTGCTTTTCATGAATATCTACTAACGGAAATTTGTCATTTTTATGTTTTCTGTTTGTTTTAAAATGAAGAAAAACATAAAACATTTGCATAAGAGGAAGGATGAGAGTCTTTATGTGGAATGTTGGAAATTATGGAAAATAAATAAAACAAGAAGTTTCCAACTTAATGACAAAAATATTGGTAACATTTTTAGTGTTGTGGGGAAAACAGGTAAAAGCAGCCAGTTGTATTAAATGACATTTAAGGCAGAGATATTGAGGACTTATTGAGGAGGTCTGAAGAGCCGCAGGTTTGGATATTAAATGTGATTTTCACTTATTTCCGTTTCATAAGCGGTGAAGTAAATGTTCCACCCTGTAAAAATAAAACCTGCTCATCGGTTTTGCTGAACCAGGTTTCCATCCAGTAATAATTATGGAGGCGCAGATTCCTCAGCTCTCCTGCTTTCATCCGTCTGAGAGGCTCAGTAGATTAGAAAATAATGTTTTTCCTCTTCATTAATGCAGCAGCAACTTCCCATCCGGATCTCTGGATCTGCGCCGCCGCAGCGTTTTCTGCCGTGATTTCAGAGCAGAGGGAAGAACCAGCGGAGGCGGCGGGTCCAGTTCTCCTGAAGATGACATGGACGTGCTAACAGCGCCCACTTCCCACAGGGAAGAGTCGGAGGCTGGACCCGTTCTCCGTTCAGGCTCCCCAGGCTCAATCACCTCGGGATAATTACAAGCCTCACAGACAGGAGGCAGCAGTAATTGGCACCTGGTATCCGCGCTCCCCTCCTCCGACGGGGCTTTGAATAATCCTGACACCCGGGGGGTCCGGGGGGTTGGGGGGTTGGGGGGTTGGGGGTTGGGGGGCACGCAGAGATAAGTGCTGCTTTGAGGGAAACAACTGGTGCAGATAAACGAGGCGTTCAGACGACTGCTGAGTTACTACAGATTAATTCTGCAGTTTGAGGACAAACTGAAGCCAGTTATTTAGGGTCCGGTAGCTCAGTCTGCCTGTCTGTCTGCCTGCCTGTCTGTCTGCCTGTCTGCCTGTCTGTCTGCCTGTCTGTCTGTCTGTCTGTCTGTCTGTATTGTCTGTCTGCCTGTCTGTCTGTCTGTCTGTCTCTCAGTCTGTCTGTCTGTCTGTCTGTCTCTCAGTCTGTCTGTCTGTCTGTCTGTCTGCCTGGTTAATGTGCTGGTTTGTTTTGTTTTTCATTGTTTTGTTGCCATGACTGCCGTCCAACCTGGATGGGTTCTAAGCAGGGACGACGGGCTTCAGTTGGGTCGTATTATTACCTATTGACCCGTCCTGAACAGATCGGTTCCGCTGCAGAAGGGAGCCGGGTCCAAACCCGCACAGGGGGTTCTGATGCTGCACCGCTCGGTTCTGCTGGGTCAATCTGATCCTGATGGGAGCCGTCAGTTCTTCCACTGGGCATGATGAGGATGAGGAGGAGGATGATGATGAGGAGGATGATGATGATGATGATGAGGAGGATGATGATGATGAGGAGGATGAGGAGGTGGAGGATGATGTTAATGAGGATGAGGAGGAGGATGATGAGGAGGATGGTGCGATTCATAGGACAGCCGATCTCAACAGATGAAGGCTTGTGGGAGGTTCTTCATCATCAGTCAGAGCTCCTAAACGCCTGTTAAGATGGACCTCCAGAACAAGAACCAGAACCGTTGGGATTTTGTGATGTTCTGCTGGACACAAAGCTAACCTGTTAGCCTAGCGCTAGCAGCAGAAATGGCTCCTGGTCTTTAGCCGAAGACTAAAAATAAATCCTCCAACCGCTAAAATCTGACGCCTCCATTTTGTTTCCGTTTGGTGAAGAAGGAAGTTGCGCTCAGCGTCTTCTTCGTTGGTTTTTGTGCCGTTTGCAGTGAAACTACCTGCAGTGTTCTTCACGTGAGAAAGAAAACCACAGCGGCTGGAAATGCAACAGAGGTTTCCGTTTGGGCTACTAAAGTTCATTTTGCTGATGAGGATTATTGTATTGACAATAATCATCATTATTGTCCTGCTTAAATCTGCGTCGGCTCTATCAGAGTTTAACGGGTCAAAAGCCTCAGAGAATCCCTGGACTTTATAAAACCTTCAGACCTGCTGACGTCTCAGATGTCGTTTGAAGGAGAAACGGTGGATTTGGCGACCCGGCGCCTGACCGGCCCTCTGTCCGTGTCACTCATCTGGCTGCCTCGTTGTTATAAAGTCAGATTCTCTGAGAAGAAACCACTCTGGCTTGAACAGCCATTGATCGCCCACTCAGACATTGATGTTCTCCCTCTCAATTATCATGAAAGCATCAGCGAGCCTCCAGCGGCGCACGCAGCCCTTATTGTCTCATTTACAGCCAGAAGAGGCCATGTAGTATCACAGCAGGAAGTTCTGCTCCGCCCCCGGGCCGCTTCATGAATAAATGAGCCTGTAGTAGCGGGAGCTGATTGTTTCCCTCTGTCCCGCCGCTCTGGGACCTCGGCGCCGGCCGGACCGTCCAGGTTCTCACGCCGCGGCGCTGCATTGTTCAGGCTGCGGCTCCTCAGCATCGCTAACGTTTATCGGCTGTGAAGCTGAAATATTCATCTGGGCTGTAAAATACGGAGCAGAGAGGCGGAGGAGGCCTTCAGTTTGATCTGTTGGTGGACATGACGGAACCAGGAACTTCATTCAGGTTCTGAACAGGCTCGGCGCTCAGACCCGTCCGCACGGCGCCGCTCTTCATCTGAACCGTAACAGTTTTTAACCGATCCGTTCGCTCGTTTACACCACACCAGTGACCAGAGTCTCACACATTCTCCAGTTTTCTGACATGCCCCCTAGTGGAGGTGTGAAGTACTGCGCGAATGTGAACGCGCAGAACGCACAGCTGTCGGGTTTTTCTACGCTTGCAACAAATAACAAAAACAACGGCGGATATCGTTGAGCTGCGTTTTGCTGTTGAACTTGTTTGGTTTTACATCATTTCTGATAAATATGTGTTACATGAGCGCTCCGTTCGTGGAGATGGGTTACTGTTTACTGTCAGGTGGAAGCTAAGGGACTAAAGCGCGTTCGATGACATGCCAAAATGTCAGCGCCATCTAGTGGCCTGGCATGACAATTACAGCTGACGCAGAGCCATTTAAACCTGGAACTTTTTCCCAGTTAACGTCTGAAAATGCGTGCAGCGGCTCGATGTGAGCCTCAGTGACGTCTCTCCTCTGTAATCTGGCGGCTCAGCAGAAAGCAGCAGTTTCCAGACTGACGGACGGATCCGGTCCGGTTCACTCAGACCAGCTGGGTTGGTGTCGGCTCGACCCGACTGTAGGTGATTCTGCGATGTGGGAATAATCCGTCCGTCCATCACAGGATCCCACAGACTCTCTGACCTCAGACTGATCTATAGAAACCAGTTAACCCAGCAGTCGTGTTCCTGGACTGGGAGGAAGCTGGAGCGCCCAGAGAGAACCCGCCCACCCACAGAGAGAACTGCATGCTGGGAATCTTCCTGCTGGTTGGAACTGGGAGAGATCTGGAGTCCGTCTTCATCGGGATGGGTGGAGAATCTTCCTGCTGGTGAAACATCTGGCAGGTTCTGCAGGTGAACCCGGTTTCTCTGTCAGGAAGCTGATCTTCATCTCTGAGAGGAAGTCTTGTTCTGATTAAGATCTCTTCTCTCGGCGGCGTAGAAACAATCAGCCACTTTGTCTCTCGTCTCTCCGGGTTCCTGTGAGACAAACAGTTCGACTCTCTGTCTCTGAGCCCGACGGCCATCTGATGCCTCTGATGTTGGAGTGCATCTTCTGACTGCGGCAGAAAGAGATGATGCAAAGCGTTTGATCAGCAGCTTCTGTCTGCTCGCATTCTCTCAGCTCGGCGTGGAGTGTCAGGGATCTGACGGCTTCAATTAGCAGCCGGAGCGGCAGAAGAGCCGGATCACCAACCGGCAGAATGAGCAAAAAGCAGCAAATCCCCCCAATGTGAGACACGGCCAGGTTTGTTCCTCTTTCAAGTCTCTTTGATCAACTTTCCACCATGAAGCGTGACGACTAACAGGAGCTTAGTGATTAAAATTCATAATAAATGATTGTTTGGTGAAACAGCGGGAGGAGGGAACGTCTACCTGTAGCCGGGTCTCATCCTGTAAATCCACTAAATCCTGATTAGCGTAAATAAAGACAAACATCCACATCTGTCAGGGAGGAACATGGCGCCTTGTTAGCGCTGACGAAGCGGCGGCCCCCTGGGGGCAGCAGGAGGCCCACGTGCCGCTGAAGCATCTGGGTATTTATTCAGTCTGCAGGACTAACCGACCCGGACAGCGGCCATGATGGACTGCGGTCACACACACAGGGATCATGCCATCAGCCTGGGATTCAAGCCCAGGACCTTTAGGCCATACCTCCAGCTGGGAGGGGAGGATTCTCTCTCCATGTTTCTGAGATTTGCTCCATGCTAGTTAGCAACCGCTACTTCCTTTTTTGCATGACAGCTGGAAGGGAACTAAGGCTTTATTCCCACCAGCCCAGTTCAGTCCGCTTTAATCCGACTCTAGTCCGTCTGCCTAGTCAAAGTCCAGTTCGGTTGTGAGGTGTGAATGCTAATCTGGTCTGGGTTCGGTTGAAGTGAACTTTGGTTGGTTTGAATGTGAACACCAAGTGGACCGAAGACCGCTCCAACAGCAGGAAGTGGGCTACAGCGTAGGGCATTCTGGGTAAATACAACAAAAGCTGGCATGCTAGCCCAGCGCTAGCAGCCGAAATGGCTCCTGGTCTTTAGCCAAAGACTAAAGAGAAATCCTCCAACACTAAAATCTGATGCCTCCATCTTGTTTCCATCTGGTGAAGAAGGAAGTTGCTCTCAGTGTCTTCAGTGGTTCTTGGTGCAGCGCCCCCACAGGCCAGGAGGGGAACAGCTTGGTTTGACTCAGAACCACAGCAGCTGGAGGTGGAGCAGATGGTGGAGTTCTGGTTCCAGTAGAACCGGGTCGACCGGACCATCAGGAGGAAAACGCCGTCAGTGACGGGTCGGCGTCTGGAGGAAACTTGCAGGCTGTTGGAGCCTCCACCCATCAGATCAGACTGAAGGGTGGAGTTTGAACAGAAAATCATTATTTTACTTCCAGGTAAAGAGCAGACACGTCCTCCAAACTAGAATTGAGTTTTTCTGCTGCAGCATCGTAAGTTTTTCCAACGTCTCTGAAACATCAGGAAACGTCTGGAAGATCCTCCATAACTGATTTAAACAAAAATACTGGAAGTTTTTATAAAGTCAATATTTGATTCCCTCTGAGTTATCGGAGCTGCATTTGGTCGTCCACTAACGTCTTTCAGTCAAATAAATCCTGTTTTAGATTTTGAACTTAAATGTTTGTGAAAGATAAAAGTTTTTATTCTGGTCTTCCAAGAGTTCAGTAAACTGCAGTTTTTGCGTCAGAGCTTAAAAAATGAGCTGACAGAATAAAAAGGCGGAACCATTTCCCAGGATGCTTTGCGGCAGGTCTCTGTATGTTTGTCACGCTGACCCGCCTCTTGTGTTTTATTAATGTTTAATAAAACATAAGCTGTCAGTTGGACATGGTTGAATAATGTCTGCTCTCATTGCTGAAGCTGTTCAAAATGAATCTGCAGAATTCAGATGGTTAATCAATTTATCAGATATTTTGTTCATCAATTTAAACTTTTCTAACTTAGAATAACTTGAATTTTAACTTTATAATCCGGAAATGTGACCTGCCTAATATGAAATAACAGCTGTAACAACTTTCGATTGAAGATTATCGGGATTTAAAATCAATATTCATAAAACTCCTGAATCTGAACCAATCGGTTCCTCTGAGAACGTTCTGCAGCTTCCTGCTTCTCATGAACGGAACGACATTCACTACAGGTGTTCATGTTTTTATTGAAAGGATAAATCCATAAAACACACACACACACACACACACACACTCCAGCTCATCTCTAATAAGTGGATCATTTCTAATTTGCGGGATGATTCTCGGGTTGTTTTGGCAACAGGAGTCTCTCTCTGACACGCCAGGCGCGTAGGTGGAGTGTGCGCGCGCATGTGTGTGCGGGAGACAGCGCGCGCCGTCTCGTGATCTCCTTCAGCCGCGGGTTGTTTCTCCCGGTCGGACTCCTCACCACGCAGCGCGCGCACAGGTGAGGGGAAAGTGTAAGGGGGAGGGGTGAGTGGGTGAGGAGGAGCCTGACTCGCTCACGCACGCGCTCTCTGTCCCTCACGCAGACGCGCGCGCGGCGCGGCGGTGAGCAGAGCGCAGTTATTTGGTGCCGTCGGTGCGGAGCAGTTTAATCCCGCGTTTCTGCGGTGCGTGGAGGCTGAACCGCGCGTGATATCTGCTCTTCATCCTCCTCTCCCTCGCGCTCACCATCGGGCTCGTGCCGGACCATGGCATCGGTGCGGGACGCGGGCTGGGTGGGTTTTTCACGCCGCCTCAGACGGAATGTGCGCGGCTGCTGTGGGAGTTAAAGGAGTGGATCCTGCCTTTGTTTCTGGATTCCTGGGAGGGTCCTGGAAGAATCCTGGAATGTTCCTGGAATGTTGGTGGGGATGATGCTGGAGCAACAAGCGTGCGGCGGCTCTGCGCACACTTTGCGGTGATATTGCGCCGCTGAACGCGGACTGTTGCGCCAGTTTGCGGGATTCTGCGCTCAGACTTCCCCACCAGGAATGAACTTGTCTCTGGGAATTCTCTCTCTCTCCTGAGAAGCGCTTCTTCTTTGCGTGGCTGTGCGTTTTCCCGGTCGGAGCGCTGAGGTTGGTGCGCAGGGGCGGAGGGAGCGGATCCAGGGCCATGGGCCGCCAGGCCAGCCGGCCCCCCCGGCTGCTCCGGATGCTGTGGCTGCTGCCGGCTCTGCTGGACGCGGCCGGATCCCAGGAGATCTACGCGCCGCACTCCATCCGGGTGGAGGGCGACGTGACGCTGGGGGGGCTGTTCCCGGTGCACGGCCGCGGCGCCCCGGGCGCACCCTGCGGCGACATCAAGAAGGAGAACGGCATCCACCGGCTGGAGGCCATGATGTACGCGCTGGACCAGATCAACGGCGACGAGGAGCTGCTGCCCAACGTGACGCTGGGCGCGCGCGTGCTGGACACCTGCTCCCGGGACACCTACGCCCTGGAGCAGTCGCTCACCTTCGTGCAGGCGCTGATCCAGAAGGACACGTCCGACGTGCGCTGCACCAACGGTGAGCCGCCCGTGTTTGTGAAGCCGGAGAAGGTGGTGGGAGTGATCGGCGCGTCGGCCAGCTCCGTGTCCATCATGGTGGCCAACATCCTGCGCCTGTTCCAGGTACGGCTCCGGCCCGGGTCTTCAGGGGAACCGCGTGAGGTTCTGATGCGGTTTGGGTCAGAGACCGACCACTACTCTTCATTCTCACTCGTTAATGTTTCATTTGGATCTTACTGATCTGCTACTTTCATTAGATGAAGTTTCTCCATCCAGCGGAGAAATGAATCATTAAAATCCTAAATCTGTGGAGGAGAAGTTTTCCTAGAGTCGAACTCTAACTTTCATCTTCACTAACTTTCCCATCACATTTCAACGGCTTGAGCTTCTGGTCCTGCTGCTAAACATGTGTGGAAACATCGACTCTCAGATCCTTTCTCATATTTCGATAATTATCTTTATTTAATAAATGTATTTGTTTTGGCATCAATGCTGCCTCATCTCTCCTCAGGGGATTTTATGGATTTTGCAGCAGCTCCTTCGGCTCGTCGCTCTTTTTCCTGACGCTACGCTCTTTAAAAGCTTTCCTAATAACTTCTGTAATTTATTTTAACTTATATTTTATAATAATGGGAAACTACGGAGCCCCTAATGGGACATTGAAGAAACAAAATCTGGTAGAAAACAGATAAAATTTTCTGATATAAAAAGTTATAATAATAAAAATTATTCTGTTTTATTTTTGGATTTTTCTCATCTTCCCTCCAACTTCCTGAGGCCCCTGGATCCTCCTGGTGGCCCCCTGGGGGCCGCGGCCCCCACTTTGAGTAGCACTGGCCTCAGCCACAGAATAAAGAAGGAAAGTGTTTGTGATTCTTATTTCTGCCCGAACACAAAGTGTGTTGGATGTGAGTTTCTGCAGGTCTTTAGACGAACCTCCAGAACGGAGGAGCAGAAATTCTCCTGCCTCGCCGTGAAACACGATGTGACAGGAAGGAGGATCGTCCAGGCTGCCACCACATCACACTGGCTGCGGGTTTGATTCCCTCTGACTCGGGGAGCAATCAGCAGCTCTGGTAAAAAAAAAAAGCTGCAGGCACCTCCAGAACCTTTGGGTTCTGCTCCTGGGCCGGGTCAGAACAAAGATCGGGTCGGCGGGAGGAGATTCTCACTCAGCTCCCGGCAGTCCGTCCACTCCCAGCTTTTATTTTGGAGCACTTCCTGTTGCACGGTGCTTAACGCTGCCGTACGATCCGTAACAAAGTTACCATGGAAACAGGAAATCCCAAGTTTGACGCTTCGCTCTGCGCCAACATGAGGCTGAACTTCAGCTGAAATGAGTCAGTCACTCATTGAGGTTCCTCTCCAGCTGCGATGGAGAGGCACGACGACGATGATGATGATGATGATGTCATCCACTGATGGATCCTCCTGGTTTTCACCTGGAACAACTTGTTGAAACTAATTTTTACTCTGTATGTTTCAGGGCTGAAATAGTCATTAACTAATTTAGTAATCTATCAGTGGTTATCTGCAGCATAGAGACTCAGAAAAGGTCATTTGCTGAACAAACATCTCAGAAAAACGGAGGCGGTTTCCCCCTCCTGGTGGACGGGAAGGTTTGATGTGTCAGAATTTAATCAGTAAATGTGTTTCCATATCCTCGTTAGCGCATTAACGCTTTTTCAGAAACCAAAACCTCCCTCTAGTGAGAGCAGAGACGGAAGCAGCTACTGACCACCGGAGCGGCCATCTTGACTTGCTGTCAGTCAATGTTGATGGTTTCAAGAGTTCATAGCTTCCTGACTGTAACTGATATGAATGTGTTGTAGCAGCATCAGGGAACCAGACAGGAGGAATGAAGCTGGTCTGTCTGATGGTTGACCTGACGGCAAACGGATCAGAACCAGAGTGGGCGTCGTCCTCATAATCCCTCTGAGTGGAATAAAACCTGGAAGGTGATTCTGTTCCCCAGTGACATAAAAAGCCTCCGTTCCACAGCTGCTTTAACCTCATTAAGCCCCCGATGGGCCCGACTGGCCCAGTTGGCTTCTCACACATTAAGGCTCGTCGTTCTGGAGCGCCCCCCCCAAATCGGGTCAGAACCACTCAGTTTCCTAAAACATCAGGAGCAGCTGGAGGCAGAGCAGAGCGGCCGTTAATCACCAAGTTTCTCCCTGTTTGAGTCACAAAACGACAGAAAAAAGTCCAGATGGGATCAGCTGGAGAGAGGCAGGAGCTTGACCTCTGACCTCTGAGATGAGACATGACCCGACCCACAGAGCTGATGGGAACGGGTCGGTTCTCCTGCTGCAGGATGGACATCTTACTGGACCTACATTGTTTCCACTAAGGGCTCCCAGTAACAGACTGGTTTCACCCAGACCAGTAAGACCAACTGGAGGAGCAAGCAGATCAGCAGGGGGCGCTAATAGAGGAGACTCTCAGAATTCAACAGGTTTTCTATCGATTCTCTGACACTAAAAATCATTCTTACAACTGGAAAAATCACTTTATTCTGGTAATAATGACTTTATTCTCATATTTTGACTTTATTCTCATATTTTGACTTTTATCCTCTTCTGAGTTTATTCTCATTATTTTATTTCCTCACAAATGTTGGAAAAGCCCAGAGAAAGTGGGCGGCGCCAGAGACACTGGGGGCGTGGCCACGTGAGGGATTAAGAGGGGGCGTGGTCAGGACAAAAGATTCACTGTTGCCGACTTATAAACTTTGTTGCCATATTTAGCAACTTTTCTGAACCTCTGGCGTCGTTTTTCTGTCTTGGATTGGTTGATGGCGGCAACGCTTCGCCCGTGTCGACGTTGCTAATAAGTCTCAGCTGAGCATCAGTGCTAGCCACACTCGCTCTTCTCCTGAGTCGCCACCAGGGGGCGTGTCTGGGTGAAATGATTTTCTACCTGAACTGGCGATGAGACGTCGGACCGTTTTGATCAGCATCCAGCTGCTCCGGCAGCGTTTGACCAAAGGGGGCAGCACTGAGGCGGTCTAGATAAAAGAATCCGGAACCAAACAAATTTACACAAAAACGTAAAAAAATAAAGTTGATTCTGTGATTAGTTACAAGTTAAAATGTTGAAGTTGATCTGACGGGTTCTGATGTATTTTGGATCATGAAAGTTTTTATTTGAGGATTCTTGGTTTTTATTCTGTGACTATAACTTCTGAATTAATGATCATAAATAACTTGATTCTAATTAGAAAATATTTGATTGAGAGACGCCATCTGTTGCTCTCCCACTGAATCAGAGCTCATGTTTTCTGTTAATCACATCAGTACATGATGTCACTAATGGAGGACGGTGTTGCGTCGCCTGCATGCGTGTTTGCTGCAGTCAGCTGCGGCGCAGAAGCTGCAGCTAATGAGCCTTTACCTCCGTCCCACCCATTAACTCCCATTACCAGCCCTGCTGATGGGAACAAAACACATTTATCTTCTGAAAGCACATGAACCACCTACTGGTCCAATTATGTGACACATTGGTACGGGGGGCGATTAGTGCCACTCTATTAGAAGCAGAAAGCAGCCAGATTGTTTTGTTTTGATCAAACGCTTCAGATTAGCTTTGTTCTCTAATTAGCAGCTGACAAAGAAAGGAAGGGAGCTGCTGATGCTCCATGATGGGGGAGTCAGGAACCAGAACCTGGTCGACCAGAACCGGGCCTGGTTAAAGATGCTTTTGAACCAAAATAAATGGAACATTGACCAACATATTTGTTTTGCATTGAAAATATTAATGATATTTTCCCGGCTGCTGATTGGCTGGTTGGCTGCTTTCCTGGCTGCTGATTGGCTGGTTGATTGTTTTCATGGCTGCTGATTGGCTGGTTGATTGTTTTCCTGGCTGCTGATTGGCTGGTTGGCTGTTTTACTGGCTGTTTCATGGCTGTCAGCCTGAATGAATGTGTGTGTGACTCGCGGCGCTTCGTCAGGTTGAAGTTACAAACCAGCAGCAGGACGGAGAATCTTCATCAGCCGATGATGGAAAAACATGTTGTGTTATTTTTATGCTACATGTCTGTTTATCATCTGATGAATATTCAGCCGTTCAGTGAATCAGATCACAGCAGATAACTGGGTAAAAACAGGCCTTCACACTCTTCTTCTGTGCTGGAGGACCCAGTGACGCCTGTTACCATGGAGACCACTCCGAGCGCCGCATGAAGTGCCTATTAATTACAGGTCAGCGTTACAGTTTCCAGGGAAAACAGAGATCGTCACTGATCCAGAGCAGCTGGACGTCCTCTGGTCCCGGAGACGGCGCCGGGACATGGGGGACAGACACCGCCATGCTGGTCCCTCAGCATCATCATCATCACCTGCTGGCTACTGACTGGGACCTAGAGGTCGAACCATTGATTGTTCCCGCCTCAGTCGGGTGGAGGATGAAGGTCGGTGGCGGCCGCTCGCCACGTCTGACCTGCTGCTCTGAAAGGCGATGGAGGCGCTGAGGCGGCAGATTAATGGACGATTCCAAGGACTCCACACACACGGCGCTCTCTTTCATGACTCTGTCAATCTGTTTCCATCAAGCTTTCACGTCCGGGTCAGAACTGGGAGATACTGGGAGTCAGAAAAAAAACATTTTTCACGTGACGAATCAGAGTTTTTCTGACTTTGACTTGTGTAACTAAAGATTTCCGTTTTGAAATTTTATCCCTAAAAGCTATAAAACTATTATAGTTACCTGAAACTAATGAAAAAGTGGAATTGAAAAGGGTTAGTCTAGTCTAGAGCTGATACTGTAAAGATGTCAGACTGATTAGAAAACTTATGAAGAAATTTAAACATGTCGGTTGAAATCCAGCGTTTTGATCCTGAGAATTAGCAACATTGCTAAGGTTAGCTTCAGTAGTGTCAGTAGCATGTGGGATGTAACTAGCATGTGGTCTTGGATTGACCTACTCCATTCAGTATGCTCCATGTGGCTAATATATCAGAAACTAGCTAAATGCTTTTTTAGCTGTAAGGCTAACATTAGCATGAGGGCTGTGAATAGCATGTTGACACTACTAGTAGGATGTGGATTACCACTATTAGCAAGTTGACTAACAGTATGAGCCAAAATGCTAATGTTAGTTTAAACGTTAACATGTCAGTAGCATCACTAGCATGTTGAGTTAAAACAAACATCTGCAGCTGGTGACGGACCCTCAGACTGGACTGAACTACATCATGACCTGATGAAGTTTCTCCTCTGGTTGATCCTGAGTGACTCTGATTCCTGAAGATCCTCAGTTCTGGTCCTCTGAATGTCTCTGAGGGTTTGTGAGTTTAAGTCTGAGGCCTGGTCGGCAGTGAGGAGTTGGAAGAAAGGATTCCCCGTCAGCGCAGCGCTCCTCTGTCACGCTGCTTCGCTGACTGCATCTCTGTGAAGGATGCAGAGTCAGGGCATCCAGAACTGCTCCACTTCTGACTTCCCTGCCGAACGGAGAGTGGTCTTCTGGACGTAGAGTTGTCTTCTGGACGTAGAGTTGTCTTCTGGATGTAGAGTTGTCTTCTGGATGTAGAGTTGTCTTCTGGACGTAGAGTGGTCTTCTGGACGTAGAGTTGTCTTCTGGATGTAGAGTTGTCTTCTGGATGTAGAGTGGTCTTCTGGATGTAGAGTGGTCTTCTGGACGTAGAGTGGTCTTCTGGACGTAGAGTTGTCTTCTGGACGTAGAGTTGTCTTCTGGATGTAGAGTTGTCTTCTGGACGGAGAGTGGTCTTCTGGATGTAGAGTGGTCTTCTGGACGGAGAGTTGTCCGCTGGACGTAGAGTTGTCCACTGGACGGAGAGTTGTCCGCTGATCGGAGAGTTGTCCGCTGGACGGAGAGTTGTCCGCTGATCGGAGAGTTGTCCGCTGGACGGAAAGTTGTCTGTTGATCGAAGAGTTGTCCGCTGATCAGAGAATTTTCTGCTGGATGTAGAGTGTCTGCTGAACCTCCCTGACCTCCAGATCAATAGGCGCTCTGCAGCATGACAGACGGAGAGGAGGAGAAGTGAGGAAGAGTTTGATTGACCCAGCAGCAGCCATTGTTCCCGGCGCTGTGCGCTCTCATTAATGCTTTCATCATTTCTGAGTCCTGTTCGTTTCATTTGCTCTTTATCCTGTGATGTCATCATGACGTAGCCCTTTTTTCTCCTCATTATTTTGCTTCCTCTGCTGTTTGATTCTGCATGAACCCTCCCTTCCTCGTTTCCTTAGTGTAATGCCCAGCGCACTCTACACCATCTTAGAGTTGTCGGCCCATTTTCAAAACCTGAGAGACATGCTAGCCGACAGAACGTGCCGTGTGGTGTCCAGCAATAGTCACAAAATAATGGCTATAAGTCCAGTTAACTAATTTTAAAACCATTAATCAACGCTTTACTACAATCTACCTGCAGTGCATGTGGCTATTGTCAGCGTAAACTCTTGACTGAATGAAAATCATTATAACCTATTTATGTCACGTTAGCGATGAACAGCTGAAAAGTTACCGGGTTTATCAACTGCGGTAGCAACTTCGCTCCAACTCCTCCCCCTGTCATTTCTGACAAGGGCATGAAATGTTCAATAAACATTAATGTTGTTCCCACATATCATCTCCAATGTCTGCTGGACTTTGGGTTGCGCCGTGTCAGCTGTTTGGATTCCCCTCCGTGTTTCCCCTCAGAAAGCAGAGTCGAATCCGCGCTTTGATTGGCTACCAGTCACATTCAACAGGCTGAGTTCTGATTTAGATGGGAGCCACGACGATCCACCGTGACACACCGCACACTACAGGATGATCTTAGAACGGCCAACGTCCTAAGATTGTCATAAGGGAAAAAAGGGGCAAAACATTGTGTAGTGTGAACTATTCAATGATTACTGAAGGGCAATATAGTATACAGACTTCATAATCTGCACTCTTTCGGTTGATTGCAGTATTTATTTTCACTTTGATTTTATGTTGTTTAGTTTCTGTTCAAGTACATTTTTTGTTAATGGAGACTGAGAATCCATTTTACTTTTGTTTTTGGTTGTTTTGTTTACCAGTTCCAGCGTTAAGTGGTCTTTTGAAAATAAAGTTTATCTTTGGCAGGAAATCGCATGCATTATTACGTCATTTCCATTAAATCAGTGTAAAAAGGTCTTCAAACAATATAGCAATAATTTTTGAGACAATCGTTCATCAAAATTTGTTATTGTGACAGACCTAAGCTAAACATAGCTAGCTAATATTTAGTCAAGCAACTAAACGTTTAGTTTCAGATTAAATAATTAGCTAGCTCCGAGCTAAAAACGTTCAAGCTAGTAAGCTAAATTATTTTGTGCTAGCAAAACATTTAGTAAGTTCTAAATATATTCAACAAGTATATCTAGTAATATTTAACTAGCTAGCTAATATTTAGCTAACCAACTAAATATTTAGTTAACCAGCTACATCTTTAGTTTCAAACTATATAATTTGCTAAATAAAGAGCTAAATATTTGGCTTTCAAACTAAATTAATATTTAGATTTAGTTTGAAGCTAGCTATTTTGTTGGTATGCTAAATATTTTGCTCTGAGATGGTGAAATATTTAGTTGACTTAAAGCAAAATTATTAAGTTCACAGCAAAAAATTTTGTTTGAAACAGTGACATTTATAAATCAATGAATAATACGAAGAAAATATGACTTTGGAAATAATTTTTTCTGCCGTAACTCAATATAATAATTTCTGTTATTTTATTGGCGTACTGTTGCACGAGGCGCCTCGGCGTCCTGAACGTTTTGGTCGCAGATGAAACCAAACGGCTTCATGTTGCTGAACTTCCCTCCTCTCTTATATTTCATAACCGACTCTTGACGTCGATCCAAACTGCTGATCCGTTCTGATCTCCAGACTTCCGCTCAGAGGTTCTGGTTCTGGCCGTCTGTCTGAGCTTCTCTTTGGACTTTTTCGCTCTGAGTCTGTATCGTCTTCCCAGAGATATCGGGTCGTTGCTCATTAATATTCACACTCATAAATAAATCTGCTGCTGTGGAAACTGACAGGGATTTATTCATCTGATCTTTTATTTATTTTCCATCTTTTTGTCCACATTTTGTGAACAAAACACGTCATTAAAAACCGAGTTATTTACTTCCACTTTCAGTGTTTTAAGCAGAAATCAGTTTCAGCCTCACACACACACACACACACACACACACACCCACACACACACACACACACACACACTGACTCCAACCCATCATCATCATCATCATCACCGCTGGTCTCTTCTGCCCGTTATCATTCCTGGTTCCGGCCCGGTCCTGCAGCAGGGACACAGAACGATGATGATGATGATGAAATGTTGCGACTGCCTGGAAATGATCAGCACCAAGCTGGACTTTGAATGGATGGAGGAGCCAGAACCACCCAGAACCGTCCCGCAGGAATCGACTTCGTACTCCGCCGGAGGCAGCTTCAGGTCCGACTGAGCGCTTCGTTTGTCTCTTTGACTCGTCTGGTTTCTAATCAGATTCAGGTTTTCCTCCTGATGGTCCGGTTGACCCGGTTCTACTGGAACCAGAACCCCATCATCTGCTCAAACAGGTTGGTTTCTCTGAGTCAAACCAGCCTGTTCCCCTCCTGGCCTGTGGGGGCGCTGCACCAAGAACCACTGAAGGAAACGACACAAAAACCTCTGAAGACGCTGAGAGCAACTTCCTTCTTCGCCAGATGGAAACAAGATGGAGGCGTCAGAGTTTAGCGGTTGGAGGATTTCTCTTTAGCCTTTGGCTAAAGACCAGGAGCCATTTCTGCTGCTAACGCTAGGCTAGCATGCTAGCTTTGGTTGTATTTACCCAGAATGCCCTGCGCTGTAGTTCACTTCCTGCTTTCATTAGTGTCTTAGCTGGATCAAGTAGATAAATAAGACGATTTGGTCTTCTTCTTTTCTTCCATTGTTGAAGCTTCTCGCTGATCAGTTATTGATATTCTACAATTATTATTTTATCGTCTCACAGTTGAAATTAATTTTCATCTAAACGTTTAAATCTGCGCTGTCTTTTTCTCTATCTTTGTCTTTCTTCTCTTAACGTCACACACATTCACTTCAGAGCTAAAGCCGCGATTCTTTAGCTTCGGGTTAGCCTTGTTCTGGGTCTGAATGACCTCTGACCCCAGGGGAGCCACTGATTTATGATTCTGTTTTAGTTTTCTTATTTTAATTAAGTAGTTTTTAATATTCCCTTTCATTTTGTCATAGTTGGTTCATTAGTCCGATTCATCATTCTATATATATATATAGATATATATATATATATATATATATATATATCTATATATATATATATAGCTGACTGTATAGCTCAGTGGGTAAGACACCAGTCTACCACCCGGGAGAGCGGGGTTCGAATCCAGGCTGGAGCTGGGGCAAGTTACAACAGTGCAATTGAGCTGTGCAGTGTGGGTCCTTAGGCAAGACCCTTGGAGCTATATAGCCTACCTCATACCATGAGAGACACCGATAAGCACGACATGCCGGCTCAGACGTCGCCCGGCCAAACAAGGTCTGCGTCAGGTGCTGGGGAACCAGAGCACCTTGATGAAAA